>NW_010729148.1:50962-78841 GCF_000365185.1 Nelumbo nucifera | reverse complement strand
CCCCCCCTAAAGGTTCTCACAAATATTTTGGTCCATACCTAACAGTCAAAGTTGCTGTCCTCCTTTGAAAAACAAAGATTACCACTCCCTATCTCAATTCTCAACCCATCCAGCCTTGTTATATTTTCAAAAGCAATTGTAAATTAAATGTTCTATACTCTTTTATTGCATATCTGCATTCTGCATTCTGCATTGATTCATATATAATATTGTGTATCAATTCCTTAAGTTTAGGATATATTATTTTCTGGACAACTAGTGAGCACCTAGGCACCAACTAGCCACCAACCCCAAGTTGTCTTTTGAGGCAACACAACTAATTGTTTCCTCACTGCATTCAAATCACTGATCAATGTGTGGGTTAAAGAATACTATGTGTTCGCTAACCAATATTGAAGCTGAACTTGATTATATTTTGTGCAATTGGTAAAACATCATTTTTTATGTTTAGACATATAGACTTGACAGAAATTATCAAAAGAAAAAAACATATAGACTTGACTGATCTCTTTAAAACAAATAATCTTACAATTTATTATCAAATCCATGACTTGATTCTGTTCAACCTTCTATATGAGTTAATACTTAATAATTTTCAGAACAGCAATGCTGTTTTGTGTCAGACACTCACGCTCCAAGGGTATTGGGAGGGGTGGACTTGATACAGACCTAAAATAAAGTGACATTCTTTTAATGTGTTAACAATGTCTTTATTGATTAGGAAATAGGCTGGCCTTTCACCACCTAACCGTTATTTCTTTACATTACATTGCTTCTTCCAAATATCCTTCATTTTCTACCCCCAATACATTTGAACTCTGTTTGCCCTTGCTTGGCAAGTGAGTTACCCATGCAATTTTCGGATCTATGAAGCCACGTGCTTGAAATAACCCTTTCCCTATTATTTGTTTGTTTTCTCTCATAATGTGTCTATGCTGCAATGTTCCATGGCTTTTGTCTTGTATCCAGCCAGTTATTACTTTTGAATCTCCTTCTACAACTATCATTTTTATATTCATTCTTCCCATCCTTAGTTCAGATAAAACAGCCTACAACTCAGCTGTTGTAGAGTACTCCATTCCAATAGGTCCTGAAAACAGTGCTACTACAGCCCAAAACCATCTCTGCAGACACAATCAATACCTGAGATACCTGGGTTCCTCATGCTACATCCATTAAAGTTTAGCCAAATCATATCCAAATATGGTGGAATCCACTCTCTTCATGTGATAGTCCTTGTGCAAGTGGAGTGAGCCACAACCTTCCATCCTAGGAGAATGTCACCCTTCAAGAATGACACAAATATATCCAAAGTTTTGATCCAGTAGATCACTCTTACAGAGATCATTTCTATGATTGCTTCCTTAGATAGCTTCTTCTATTCAAATATCCTTGCATTTCTTTCTTCCTAGATAGTCGAAAGAATAGAAGCTCTTCTATATCTCCACATGATCATTCCCCTTTTCTTGGTTGGGTTGAAAAATCAGTACTCACATCACAAGGTGGGGATTACCTGCTACCAAAAGGAGCTAGAAATCAGTCCTAATGCCAAGTAATTGGACAGGAGATTAGCAAATAGATTGCATTTTCCATACTTGCATCACACTGAAAGCATATGTGATTAGAGAGACCAATTAGAATTTTTTCTTTGTAGTAACTCACAAGTATTGATCTTCAAATAGAATATCTCCCAACAAAAAGCCCTAATTTTTAGTGAAACCAGATAGATCTAATAGGGAAAAATGGTAATGGGAGCATTTTGGTATGCCAAAAAAATCCAGAAAGAAGCACAAGAAAACAAACCTGAAGGAGTCAGCATACAAACTCTAGAGTTAGACATGGAAACATGGAGGCATTGAAGAAGACCCCACCCAAAAGACGCAGAAGAGAATCAACTTGCTTAGATCCTTCAAACCTCTTCTTAAAATCTAGATTCCAAGTGAGGTTGCATTTGATAACACTTTTCAGATGTCTAACCTCTGAAAAACTTGCTTATCAGAGGTAAGGGCCACTCACGTCTACTTCTATTGTCTAATAAGAGAAAAGATGTCTGAAATGGTAAGACCTAGTCTCGTGTCTTACCATAATCAGACACATTTCAAAGGTGATGAAGTGACATTAATGCCCTCATTGCCATCATCTATTTAATAATAAATAATATTATTATTGTTTTGTTTCAATAAATAATAAAAATTATTTAACAATAATAGTCAAAATAATATTTATTGTTTAATAATAATATATTAATATTACTATTAAATATTTATTATTAATTAAATAATAAATAATATTATTTTTAATTTAAATAAATTTAATTATTATTATTATTTGTCTTCTTCAATAAAATAAAATCCAGTGAACTATATTCACATCACTATTTGATCAGTCACATCATTTTTCAGAAAAATGACTAAGTTCATTAGAAAATATTGTTCACTCATATAACCCAAGGGCATACATGTAATTTATCAATAGATCAGCTCATAAATATAGACATAAAAAGAATGCACAAGCAGGGACAGGACCTAAACAAGCAATCATGCCAAATGGGTTCATTCTGTAAGGGCATGCAGCACTTTCAAGATTTGGAGAGATTGGAGGATAATTGTATTCTCAAGGGAGAAAATAAAGAAAAAGGAGGGAACTTGGCCTCACTTGTTATTGAAGAACTCTATCCATATAAATTTACAACTGTATTATTACCCAAGATAGCAGAACCAATATGAAATATGAAAACAAGATGCATAATGCAACATCAGACATGAAAAGGGATCATGAACATACAAGAGTATCAATTTGAGTTATAATGTTTGCATAATGCAATGCAAGACCAGCAGACCCCAATCGCTGGTTATTATTGGATCCCTTTACTGGTTTATCACCATCTGCAAGTAGACCAAGAATATTAGCTTAAAATCAGCAAGTAAAGTAAACTCATGATAAACCATGCAGTGGGGACAACCATGGAAATGAATGATGATAATGTAATACACAAAGTGAATGCTATAAATATAAAACTCTGAAAATTAACATTAAACCATGGCAATGGATGGGAAAGCTAACAATATGGGACCAATTTGACATACAAAAATACATACATGATCAGATGTATGTACATATGCACATGCACAAATCATAGTTATCACAACATATAGGCAATTCTAGGTGCTACCGGAGTGCCAAATTGCCTAGCACACACCTAAGTTTCACACAGGCTGTAGAATTTGACAAATAAAAAACCTAAATTATATGTTAGTTTCCCAATTCTATATAGCAATTAGCAACCAGAAAACACAAAATTTGAAAAATAGCAATTTTTTTTACTAAATTACAATGAACTTTATAATAAAGCACGGTAAATCATCACACCAAAAGGATAATAATATTGTAAGTCTATTAATTTCAACATTTCAAACATAATATCACAAAAGTTAAGCACCTAATGAAACGTCTACAAGTCAAAAATTATAAACTAAAAATTGCTATAATTTTTACTAACAAAATAGTTAACAGAATGATAAAAAAAGAGAAAAAACACAAAATCTATGGAACAGAACCCTTGCTATTTTTAATGAGGGAGAAAGAATGAGTGATTATAAAAAAATAAAAAGAGAAAAAAAAAGGCGTGGGGCCCTCTTTCTCTCTCCTCAAAACCTCTGGGTCCTTTGTCTTTCAATAGTAAAACCCTATTATGAAACATAGACAATAGATTTTTTTTCCTTAAAACGGGCCACACAACAGGATGTAGTGCATCATCCAAACTCCACAGCACCCCAACCATGGTGAAGGCAGGATTTGTTCCCAGTCTCAGCTACAACCAGCAGGATGCTTTACTAGCAAGCTAGTTGGCATCTGTTTTTCTTGATAAATCAAGCTAGTTAGTTGGCATCTTCAAACATGAATAATACATAAAGTACGTAAAAAGATGTATCAACACACATAACTCATTAGGCTCAGGCTCAAACTCCCCTTAACAGCTATAGCAACATGCATACACATTCAGAGTGTTTGTTTTTCTTTTTTTTTTCTTTTTCTTGTTCTTTTTTTTTTTTGTGGGGTGGGGGAGGTGCAAAAGAGAGAGTTGATCCATTTAACTACTAAAAACATCTCGTAGACCTTTTCTTGCTATTTTTTTCTTTCAGATGCTAGTAACAGTCCTTATACGTATGCTAGCATCAAATAAATGTTATTATGGTATTGCTTGAGAATTTATTTTAAACTTCAGTTGTTCTAACAATGAACAAAATTGACAAGGGGCTTTCCAAGGTTAACGTTGTGATAATAGTTTGGCAAGGGGTGTATCGCAGCGGGCAGTTCCATTATTGAAGGAGAATGGTGGTGCTCAGGAGTTGGGTGGGATCTCCTAGGGGGACAAGGATCAAAGATAGCTCTGAGAAAAACAAGATGGTTTCTCAGTCTTTGGAGGGAGGTAAGATTGCTGAACAGGGTGAATCTAGTTTATCAGGCAAGAATCATCAAGCTGCTGGCGGTGGAGGTGGGTTCCCATCAAATGATGGTGTTGTATACAGTATACAGTGGAGTTTCACGTTACAGTAAAAAGATTGAAAGAGTTATTCCCTCTAAAGACAGTAAGGTGGTCGGCTCAAATGGTGGCTTGGGTGGTGGCAGATCGGGTCTTTCAATGCATTAGGCTGCCTTAAATGAGGGTTTGGTAGGTGTTCATGATACCAATGTTCACTGGTCGGGACAATGTTGGGCCCATGGCAGAGATGGAAAATCCAACTTGGAGACCTTCTATGAGCTTCCTGCCAGTAGACTAGGGGTTGAGTTGGGTGGTAGAAGGAATGTAGATCATGGGGCCTTATCAATTCCAACATTCAAGGGGCTGCTGCTGAGAGTGATAATTCTATGCTACAGGTTTCTGATTCTAAAGGCTCAATTAGTTTGGAAAAGGAATCTTAGATGTGAAAAGCATTTGAAGGGGTAGAACCCAAGATTGGTTCATATCACTAAGATCTTTTCTCATTGAAGAGGACTTTATGGGGTTGGCACTTATAAAAAATTAAAGAGAATCTACAAGAGGAAGATTTTGAAGGGTAATACTATATGTGCTATAGCTGCAGAGGACCAAATGTCTCTTGTAGTGTCTCCACTTTGAATGATAGTGTTGGAGCCTTGGAAGTGAAACTTTGGTAGTAGAAAGCATGTTAAAACGTGAGTTTGGGGTTGGCGGTAAAGAGTATAATTTAGCACCAAAAAATCTTTTGCATGTTTTGACAGTCTAGGAGCTCAGCTTTGAGGTTGGTAATCTAGGAACCATAGTACATGTCCTGATGTTGACTATGTAGTTAGAGATTGCGAAACAAATGAAGATGGTAAGGCATTGGAATTGGGGGAGGGATGTGGACAAAGAAATAGAGGTTGCTAGGGGAATGGGGTTGTTCTTCCTAGAAAGTGAGGAGAATGAAAGAAAAGTGTTTATGGAGTTGGAACAGGAGAGATAGCAAAATATTAGCTCCATATTGGCAGAGAATCCAGCATCTAGTTAATCAAGCGAGCCAATAAAGGAAATCTTAAGCAAGTGAAGGAATAGAAAATGGAAATGAAAGGGGTGCTGTGAAGGTCCTGGAGGATCAAGGATGAGGTGCTGATGGTCAAATGAAAGAACGGACCATTGTTTAGGGCATATTTCCGGAGCTATTTACAGGGTGGTCAGGGGTTTTTTGAAACTTTTTTTCTTATTTTGCCCAGATGTATATCGGCTGAGAAATTTGGTAGGGGCTTTGATATATAGGGTATTTATTAGGATCAACTTTTTGTTTTATCGACTTAATTGATAGTGACATCATGATGTCTGATGGGGGTGAGTAGTAGGTGTTTTTGACTTTTGGGTTGCTTATTAGATTGTATCCATTTTCCCATTTCTCTTTTAATAAGCTTTTATTGACAATAAGAAAAACAATGGATAAAGTTAGCATGCATTTAGGAATACAAGCGGGAACTTAGTTTAGTCCCAAATACAGACCCGCACTACCAAAGGCTTCATGAATCTCAAGATGTAAGAGGTGAACAATATCAACAAGTTTCTCCATCACCTGCATAACATGGGATTAGATTGTTTAGGAACATTATTTTCTCGGAAATGACTAGCCCAAGAAACTTCATTAGTTAGGCTCTAAAGAAAAAAGAAAAAAAAAAAAACTTCATTAGTTAGTTCCTTGGTCTATAATATATACAAAAGCAATTGATGATAAATGTGTTCTAATCAAATGTTTTTGAAAATTGGGAACAAGAATAATAGGTACCTCTACTATTTATCAAAAAAAAAAAAAGAATATAGGTACCTCTTCTAAAATCTTGGACCAGAGTGATTTTTTCTTTAAACTTCTTACATGCTTCTTTTGGCTTTTCAATTCTGTTCTTAAGATAGCTAGGCTGTCTCCTACATATCAAAGGGGTAAATTTTCAGTTACAGACAGAAACATCATTAAAGAAGAAAGAGATATCAAATTTAAGAGATGCTCAACATTCCAGATAATTAAGTAGTTCTAAGAAACTTCAAACCATTTCACTTTCTCATTCAGAAAATTTGTCAATCCTTTTCCCCTCCTATTTTTCCCCCTCACTGTTTGTAACAAGTAAAACATCTTATTTGTTAACTTTAAACTGGGAACACTTCCCACAAGAAAAGAAGTTCCATTGTTTTTAAGTAATTACAATCGTTATCCAAAAAGAATCTACTTTCAAAAGTATTTAGAAAAACACAATAATTAGTGACCCAGAAGAATGATGCATCACAACTTCCACCAACATTGTTATAAATTTATATATTTACTTCACTACTGAAGTCACTCTGCAGCATTCCAATTCACATATTAGAGACGCAATAGAAATTTACCTCTTTGAGCAATACTTGAATTATCTTCTTCCTGAAGCTTACGTCTATAATCTTGTTGAAATCTGTCCAAGGCATGTAACTCATGGTATAATTCCTGAGACCAAAGAAACAGAAAAAAAACAAAAGAAAAATCCAACAAATGAATTCTGAAATTTAACACCAGGCCATGTAAGATTAGACATTTTCACATCAAAAAGGGAAAAAGTACAAACTAAGATCTCTACACAAACTCAAATTTGAAAATGGATCTACCTAGTACTTTGCCCATACTACCTTGCAGTAATATTCCAAAAAGGCAGAGGCAATAAAGTCATGAATTGGGTACAATACAGGGTGGGATCATCCCAACCAGTTTGAACTTTACTAACCGGTAGAAAAAGATAATCATGATTGAGCTAGAACCTTCTACAACTGGGTTGAATATACTGGTAAAGATAAGGATTAAAAGGGCATCAAATCAGAAAAGTTAATGCAGAAGGAAATGAGAAAACACCATTGGAATTCCACAAGCTTTAATTCATCACATATAAAAGCCAATTATCACATTACAGCCATAGATTATCCAGAGCAATGGTGTCAGACTAAGACCAGACCTGATGGTCAGACCACCAGAACTGGGAACTTGCCTGGTTCTTAGAAATGTTGACTTGGTGAAATAAACTTTATTTACATGTATTAATATGCATCATACCCTTCAATATTTATTTTCTTGAGCTTATTTTGATGTAAAATAGCTTTAAAAGAAAATACAGAACCATTCTCAACTTTTTTTTATCAGCAAGAAAATTGAAAATTATATTAAAATATGAATCTGGATATTACAATAGTGCCTACAACAACTGTTGCCTATATACACTTGTTTTGCTAGAGTATTGGCCATCCCATTTGCTGTCCGTCTAGCCCAGTTGAAAGGTATGTTCAGCTCCTGTGTGATGCTCTCTATTTCCCTAAACTCATGCCTATAGATCCATGGAACGAACTGCTTACTCCTGGCCCAAGAAATGATCAGCTTGGAGTCTCCCTCCTTCCTTTTTTTGACCACCCAAGAGCTCCTACTCCTTTAGCCACGTGGTGCCAATCCTCTTTTATCTCACTGTCACACATCACCCACCCCTCCACATCATCCTTGTCTTCCTCCTTTCTCCTACCTCTCCATAACGTTGCTTTGGCTACCAAAGCTACCCAGACGTAGTACTTATAACCTTCTGTGAGCAGTTGCAAGGTTCTTGAAATCAATTTTGGCTTTACTCCAACTAATTGGAGTTTAGCAGCATGAAGTTTGCTTAGATTAACAGGTTACAATGCTTCACCTAAAATTTTTTCTATTCCGGTTAATGTGATTTCTGTCCAGAGGTGAAACGGCAACCTCAATAACTTGATTATAGTAGCTCCCTCCTTTGCTGAGGTACTATTCAACAAGGGACACCAGCGTCCAATCGTCACCCGTCCTTCACTCACCTCCACTGTAGTAAACTCCATTTTCTCGTCCCCTATATCCAGGATAGCTTTACCCTCCTCATACGGTCTTGTATAATCATTTCTTTAATGGTCAATGCCTTCACTGTTCTATCGGGATCAAGTTCCAATCTGAATCTCTCTTATTTGTGGTAACAACAATTTTTTTATTCCAAGCTTCTCTAATACTTTCCAGAGAAAGGCTTGGAATCACAGACAAGAACTACAGCAAATCTACAGGATCGTCAAGCTCTTTTATCTTTTGTTCAGTCAACTTCATCTCTGCTTCAGCATCTTTTACAAGAGTTTCTTTCTCTGCTTTTTCCTCCCCCAACATTTTCTCTTGCACAATTTCTCTGATTGTAACGTTTTCCTTCACCTGTCTGAGGTCTCCTGTTTTTTCCAAGAACTGTTGTAGAGCATCAGCAACTAGCTTCCAACCGGAGCAATTTTTTCCTTATGGAAAGCATACCATTCGTCTTTTGCCTACTCCAAAAGATTCAATTAGAGTTACACATACTCTTTTTTTTATTTTCTTTCACTTCATCAGAATAACTGGTGTTTTCTTGTTTGAAACCCTCTGGTAAATCTGTCTCCATGAGTGAATGGTTCCTTTGAGGAACCCTTTGAACCAAAGGACTGATTTCCCTTTCAGCAGCACTGTTGCCTTCGAAACTTCAATGACTTTCACAACTGCACCTTTTCTTTTTCTCATTTCCTCCAGCACAAATTTCTTAGCCTCCACTTGAAACTTTCTTCTCCACCAAGCAGCCTGAACAAAGCTCTCTTCTCCTCCAGCATGAGTGAAGCTCTCTTCTCTTGCCATTAATTAATAAAGTTTGAACATAAGTTTTTCAATTCCTATACACGTTCATTAGCTATCAAGATCCAATCCATGATCTGACATCCCAAATAATTGCTTTAAGTGCTCAACAAACCCTTAGCTATTTCTTCAACTTTTTTATTTTTTCACTTTTTAGTTTTATGAGTTCAATAGTTAAATGTAACAGTTAAACCATTTGAACCAAATCAGTTCCTGTTCTGTTCAAGTCTGATTACATTGATCCAGAGTTTCTACATAAACTAACAGAAAATTAAAAGATTGATTTATTTCAGCATAGTGTAAGCAACGGGCTCAAAACTCATGCTTCCAAATTAACTTTGAATTTATTGATCAAAAAGAAATATTATTGATAAAAAAATTAACTTTGAATTGCAGATAAGTTTCCCATTGATTAGCATAAACAAGTCAGAATAAAAAAAAATGCTTGTTGCTTCTTATCCCACTGATAGATGAAATACTCACAGCTGTGTATTGAACCAAGGTCATTAACTGCTGCACCACTCCTGGTGCTTCTTTTTTCAATTGTCTTTGAGGGATAAGTTCTGTTCCCAGCCTAAAATATCACAAAAGGAATCAAAACAATGCCATGTCAGAAACACATTTAAAATTTACTAAAGCAGAATAGCTAGTGAAAATAACATAAATTAACTATACTTCTCAAAGTAACGATCTAGATTGTGCCATTGAGGATCTTTACAGCGATTTCCAAAACGGACAACTTCTCCAGAGAAAACCTTTAACTCTTCCCTGCATAGTGCATACATTGTATAACAAACCAACAAGGTCACTCTTCAATAAATAAAGGTACACATTGCAGACAAATTTTCAGTTAAACAAATTAACATTAATATGAAATATAGTAAAAATTTCTCCATCCCCTTTGGGGTTGGAATTGAGAAGGGGTGAAGAAGACAAAAAGAGTCGTGAAGAGAAAAAAAGGGGTTAGTTTTTCAATTGATGAAAGACTAAAGTGAATGGATTTTGTTTTCTGTATCTGGGAAGAGGAAGTGAATGGGTTTTGTTTCATGTATTAGGGGGACTGTTCAGATTTGTTCAAAGGAAAGTTGAGATGGGGGGGGGTAAGTCAGAGGCTTCAGGTGTCTTCTTTTGGGCTTTGTTTGTGGCTGGCTGTCTGGCTGTGAGAGTCTTGTTGGGTGTGGTTTGTGGTTGGTTGTTTTGTTAGCTTTTAGGGGTGGTTTGGTTGTTTGGGGTTGGGTGATGCCTTGTCACCTTTTTGTAATCCTTTTTCTTTAGTTTAATAAATTTTCTTCTTTATTTATCTTCAAAAAATATATAGTCAAAATTTAACATTTCTGTACACCACCTCTTGTCAGCAGCAGCAATCCTCAGTAGTTGATCCATGTCTTTTGATACTAAATGTTGCACACCTTCTGAAGGAAGTACCACTTCTTTCAGATGCTTTATATTTTCCTCTGAAAGGGACTGCATAAGATTGGCTCCCTTAACAATTGTGTTTGCAACCTCAAATGCTAAAATTGAAATTTTGTTGCCTTTTGTTGTCACCCCAGACACAAATCCACTATTATTCAAATTTGTCATGCTACTTCCAAGTGTGTCCAAGACCTCCACTGCCTTCCCAAGCCCAGCAGTACCAGCT
This sequence comes from Nelumbo nucifera, assembly GCF_000365185.1. The sequence goes on along the minus strand of NW_010729148.1, from coordinate 68,065 downwards.
CTACCCAAAAGTGAGCTCACCTCTGAAACCTGTTAAGACAGCAGGAAACTATTAAGAGAATCCAAAGAACATATACATGAAATCAATCCATTTTTTTCCTTTTTTAGGTGATCTGTGAAGAGTATACCTTTTTTTGTAAAGAAAGAAGGACAAGACACTACAGAATTGATTGTTTATGTGGATGACATAGTTCTTATAGGTTCGTAAGAAGAAGTCTACAAATGCAAGAAGTTCCTAGCTGAAGAATTTGAGATTAAAGATCTGGGAAATCTGAAGTACTTTCTTGGGATTGAAGCGGCACAGTCTAAGGGGATATCTATCTTAACAGAAATATATATTAGAGCTACAACATGAAACAGGAAAATTAGGAGCCAAGCCTCTAATACACCTATTGATCTAATTTTCAAAACCACAAATTAAGTGGTTTGGATCATAGTTGTCAAGGCGTCGCTTAGGCGCAAAAATGACAAGGTGAGCGCCTTTTATAATATCAGTTATATTGCTGTGTCTTATTAATGTATGCGTTAAAAGATTTTATTACATATATATAGATATATATATATATATATTATACCTTGTTTTAATGTTTTACCATTGAAATTTAAAAGATCAAAGGGTTTTGAGGAGAGTAAAAGAAAGAAAGAAAGAAAGAAAGAGGAAAGAAATAATAGAATTACAAAGAAGTTTTTTTTTTCTTCTATTCTCTTTCTCTAATTAAATAAAAAAGAAACTCCATCCTTGTTTTATCTATTTTACTTTCCATCTTAAATATTTATATAAGAAGTTAATAATCTTCTTTAGCTGCTAATTGATATGAAATTGCTCAGTTAAATACTTATTATAGTAGTACTATTTTTGAAAATAATGAAATTAATAGTATGTAATAGATTTTTATCTTTTAGATGTGATAATTTGCCACATTTTTAGAGGAAATTTAATGTTCTTAATAAAGAGAATTGCTATTTTTTCAATTAATATACATGCTGAATGGTATATAAAACTATGTAACTAGCCAAAAGTTAGTTTTTTATATTATAAAATTTTTATTGCCTAGGCGACTAGGAGACTAGGCGCCCCAGTGTCACCTAGAATCGCCTAGACACCTTGAAAACTATGGTTTGGATGGTGAATTGCTTGATGATGTTGGAAGTTTCAGATGTCTCTAACAAGACTAGATATATTTCACTTCGAGTCTCACATCTTGAAGCTGTTGAAAGAATTTTAGTGTACATCAAGTCCAGACCAGGCAAGGGGCTAATTCACTAATCAAGGCCATTTAGATATGGTAACCTACACAGATGCAGACTAGGCAGGCTTGGTTGTTGCAGGGGGGAATCCAGTTACTTGGAAAAGCAAAAAAGAAAGACATTGGTAGCCAGATTCAGTGCATAAGAAGAATATAAGGCAATGGCTCATGGCATCTCTGAGCTTTTGGGCATCAACAAGATTCTTGGAGATTTTATTCATCAAAATAAAAAGATTCTTGGAGATTTTGGTGTTCTAGTTTATCAGCCTACAAGATTAGATAACAAGGCAGCAATTAACATTCCACATGATCTAGTTAAACATAGACTTCTTTTATCAGTAACAGAAGCAAAATTTATTACATAAACAAATTAGAGCATGTACAAATCATGGGTAGCTTCGGCTGTCCCCCTGAAAAACAAGACTATCAAAAAGAGAACTAAGAGCCTTTAAATCTTTAGTCTTACAACTGATCCCAGAAACAATGTGCCCTGTTAACCCCTTGTTTTGCTAACTGGTCTACTAGACCATTAGCCAACTTATCACTACTTTGAAATCTCCTTCAACTACCAGCTTTCTCACCCCCAACTCCATAGCCTTTTGTGTTCCAAAAATCACTGCAGCTAGCTCCACTGTTACGAAATCACTCAATCCAAAATGCATATCCCTTGAAAATCTTCTAAACTTTTTAATTTCATTTCTGAAATACCAAGGATCTTTTCATTCTGTCTCAGCCAGCTTATCACTACTTTGAAATCTCCTTCAACTACCAGCTTTCTCACCCCCAACTCCATAGCCTTTTGTGTTCCAAAAATCACTGCAGCTAGCTCCACTGTTACGAAATCACTCAATCCAATAGGGCCTGAATACAAACCCACAATATCTCCATTTTCATTTCTTAAAACCCGTCCAATTCCAGACGGACCCGGATTCCCAAAATTGCTCCCATCAAAGTTTAGCTTAAGGAAGTCTAACTCGGGGGGGTCCCAATTCCTTAAAGATTTCTTCTTAGCTGAGGATAAAGCTGCAATTGTTCCCTACTTCTTTACTATGTCATCAAAAGTAAACTCTGAAAATAAACTCAATGACTTAACTCAGAGAGCCACTTTTTCCATGATCCCTTCTATTAGAGCTTCCTTCTTTTCTTCTCCTCAAAGATTCGCTTATTTCTTTCTTCCCATAATGTCCAAACCACTGCTGCCCTCGTACATCTCCACAATAGCCTTCCCCTTCTTTTGGCCAACTAAAAGTAGAAGTGTCAAACAACCTGTCTAAACTGTCTCGGGTGTTCCACCTACACCCAAAGAAGGATAAAAACCAATCCCATATACAGCAAGAAAAGGAACAGGAAATGAAAATGTGATGAGAAGATTCATCATTAGAATCACACAGATAACACCAATTTGGGGAAAAGCACCAGCTAGGTCTCTTCCTCTGAAGCTCATTGCAGGTATTAATTGCACCATGGAAAACCTCCCAACAAAAAGCACTCACTTTGGGAGGGGGGATCGGGCAACACCAAACTTCGTTTAATAGAAAGGGCACAATTGGCTAGCAAGAAGAAGACAAAGACATGAAGAAAGAAGCACAAGTGAAAACCCCAAAAGGATGTAAGGTCCATAGTTTACTATCCACTTTGCTAGTATCAAGGAAAACCCCATCAAGAATATGTAGGAGGTTTGAGACAAGACCCAACTCTGAATCCCTCACATTTCTGTGAAAACATAGGCTCCACCCAAACCCAAAAAACAGAAGAAGGGAACAAAAACTCAGAGATTGGTTTGCCCATAAAAGAAGAGAGGGAAAACAGAGAAGGAAAAGAATCCTTTAAAGGAGCTTCACCCACCCACAAGCCTTCCCAAAATTTAATTTTGTTACCTGAGTTAAGATCAAGCTTGATATGATTAAGTGGAAGACACTTCCAGGTCGCTTTCCAAGGTGAAGAACAAGAAGCCCGGCTAGAAATTCCAGCATCCCAACCATTCTCTAAGAGCCCATGAATGCTAACAATCACTTTGTGCCACAGTCTATCCGTTTAACTCGAGAATCTCCAAAGTCATTTCCCTAAAAGAGCCACATTCTTTTCTTTCAGCCTTCCTAAGCCCAGTCCTCCACACTCCTTGCTTCTACTCACTACTTCCCACCTAATCAAATAGTCCTTCTTTGCCTCACCCGGTTTCCATAGAAAGTCTCGTTATTTTCTTTAATTTTTTAACAACAGATTGAGACATGCTAAACACCGAGAGGTGGCAAACAGGAAGATAAGCTAAGGTAGATTCATAGTTTTCAAGGCACCAAGGCAAGGCTAGGCGACAGGGGGCGCCTTGTCGCCTAGGCGATGGATTTTTTTTTATGTAAAACCATACGTCCTAGGGTAGTTCCCTAGGTTCCATAACCATCTTTCCTTAATAATTATTCATAATTTTCATAAGGGAAGTATAAATTTCATGTTTAAGTCTAGAAAATCAACATTTTATGAGAAGAAAAAGAACAAAGGAAAGAAAATTCAAAAAATATAGGGGCTGAACCCCTACTTTTGTTATAGGAAAGAAGAAAAGAAAAGGTGGAAGAAGAAGAAGATGTGGAAGAAGAAAATGTGTTGATTAGACAAAATTTTAAGTTCTTCCCTTGCTTATTGGTTCAGGTTTTGAAATTTTTGAGGGTTCAATCAAGGATCAAAATTTTGATACAATACGCCCCGTATCGGGTGTATTGTATTGTATCTTTGGGGTCTCAATACCTGTTTACAGGTATTTTTGGGGACCCATTTTTTAAATAATATACATTTAAAAATGAAATTGAAAACCAAAGAAATAAAAAAATAGGGGGAGTATCGTTATAAGTACCGATGCACCTCTGCCAATACACAGAGGTGGCAGAGGTGTATTGATACTTTGAACCATGGGTTCAATACAGCAGTTAGCAATGTTTGTGTTGATTAAACCCTAACAAAATAAGAAAATAATAAAAAGAAATTAGTATATAAACACATAAAATGAATATTCTAGTTTAATAATGTCTATTTTATAATTATAATGTCAAAAATTAAAAATATAAAAGTATTTTATTACCCAGTGCACAAAACTGCTTGGCGACTAGGCGAGGTGAGCCTCCAAGGGCTCCTTGTCACCTAGGCGTCGCCTTGACAACTATGGGTAGATTTGATTAAAGTTATCCTACCTCCTAGTGAAACATAATTTCTCTTCCACACTACCAACTTCTTTTCAAATCTCTCTACTACCAGGTTCCAGAAAGCCAATGATCTAGGTTTTGCACCTAGAGGGAGACCTAAATATTTCATAAGCCAATCACTTGGATACACCTTAATTCCCTAGCCCATAAATCAATGTCTTTTTGCGCCAAATTGACCCCAGCCCCTACACTTTCATTAAGATTAACCTTTAAATTCATTATCTTCTCAAACAAACTCACTAACATCCTCAAATTCCTAGCCCCTGCCTCACCCTCGTCCTCACAAAAAATAATGATGTCATTCGCAAATTAAAGATGGGAGACCACTACACTATCTCTTCCCACTCTCCAACCCCTTAATGAGCCCATCTCATCAGCTCTCAAGATCAGTCTACTAAACACCTCTACCTTGATAGTGAACAAGAATAGTGATAGTGATTCATCAAAAAAGAATGGTGATAGTGGATCCCCTTGTCTCACACCTCTAAAAGCACCAAAAAAATCTTTAATCATCCCATTTACCAAGACTGAAAAATGGCAAGATTGCAAGCAACCTCTAATCCATTCACACCATCTTGCACCAAAGCCACATTTACTCAAAGCTTCAATCAAGAACCCGCAGTCCACAAGATCGTAACCTCCCTCCAAATCCAACATATAAATGAAATCCTTCCTCACAAATTTCTTAAACTCCTCTACACATTCATTAGCAATGAGTAGTTGACCTGAAATTTGTCACTCTTGAATAAAAGCCCCTTGAAACTGAGAAATAATTGAGGGGAGGACTTTTTTATGAGGGAGAGAACCTTGGCTAGGATTTTGTATTGACTCGTCACTAGGCCTAATTGGTCTAAAATCCTTGGGGTGGCAAGCTTTGGATTTCTTAGGGAACAAGGCATTGGAAGTAGCATTAACACCCCTACTAATAATCCCCCTATGAAAAAATTCCTCAAAGACTTTCATTAAATCTCCCTTTAACCACTACCAACAATCTTGGTAAAAAGCCATAGAAAAGATTGCTTCCTTCACTTCATCCATCTCAAATTTTCTCTTCAACTCTCTAATTAAGGTACATTCCAAGGCTGGCCAAGTCAAACCCTCTAAAATCCATCTCCTTAACATTGGCCTTCTATAAATTGATTTAAAATGACCATCCGTCCCTTTCTGACCTTTAGCCAATTCTGAAGCTGGAGATGATGATAGACAGTTTTTGTTGTCTATTAACAACCCACAAATAAGACACATGATTATTAAGTGGTCCTCATGCCGCTTCACCCTCCTCATCACAACCCGGTCTACTAAAACAGCCCTTGGCTTGCCCAGCTAGTTTATTGCAAGCCTTCAATTTCTGCACATCATTTTCATGTGAGCTCCGCTCACCCATCGACCTTATTCCCTTTTTTAATGCTTCCCCATAAGAGAAACCCCGCACTACAGGCGCCATTATTTAAAAAAATTTCTTTCTTTGGAATATGAACCACCATAGCATTTGGTAACAACTTTTCCGATGCCACCGCACTCTCCACTCGTTTACATGCATGTCCACGATCCCTTTTTCTTTCTCCTCCACGTGTCACCCACCCAACCATGCCATCACCTTCTTCAACCTTTGAATTCCCACTCCAGAGCATCGCTTCCACTTCCGACACAACTTAGATCTTGTTCCAAACACCTTTAGCCAAGATGTCGAGAGAACGTGGAACCGCTTCAAAGCTTGACACCACCAACTATCCTCAAACTTACTACTCTTAAGTCCATCTTCTTTAAGGAGATGAGAACACCTCCCATGGCAAAAGCTACCTTCTCAAAGCTAAGTTTCTACCACAGGTTAAATGGCAATCCCAATAACTTCAGATGAAAGCAGCCATCACCAAAGGTCTTCGAGTTGCAAGAGGGACACCAGTTTTTTACCACTATCGTTCCCTCCTTTGTTTCTACAATAATGAACCCCACTGTTTCATTCCCCACATCTAACACAGCTTTCTTTTCATCGAATGGAATGAGTGACCGTTTGTTTGAGACCTAGTTAAACAATAGTCATTTCATCAAGAAGAATATTGAAGCACAATAGATTTGTCTACCTTTTGTCTCTTTAAACAACCAGCTAGCAGATTTTTTAACAAAAGGAATTATAAAGGCAAAACTAGTTGATATTCTTTGCAAGTTGAGCACGATTAAATATGTGCTCCACTTGAGGGGGAATGTAGAGAAAGTGATGGTAGTGTAAAAAGAAAGTAAAAGAGTGTAAAAGGGATTTTTTGTAATTCCTAAGATTCTCATTATTATAGTGATAGGAGCCATTATTTGGTGTAATGGTAAAATCTCAACCGTCTCCTTCCTCATTCCATGCCTTTCCTCCTTCCCCTATTATGAGCTTCTTTAGCCCCTCCTCCTCCTTACTCCTTTTCGAAAGCTTCAAATGCATGTTTAGCAAACTCCTCACCTTTTTTTTTTATCAGCAACACAGAAAAAAATTCATTATGTGAGAAACATGATTACAACAAGTTGTGAAAGGAACCAACTATAAAAACTGTCCCAAATCAGTACTACATTTGAGCCCAAAGCATGTGTTCTATGTACCCCTTGCTTGGCTAAGCTATCTGCCAAGCTATTAGCAGTTCTCCTCACCCATTTCACTTGGATTAACATGTCCTGTGACAGCCATTTGAGTTTTCTGAATTCATTCCTCAAATGCCATGCCACCCCCTCCCCTTTAACCAACCACTTAATCACAGTTTTAGAATCTCCCTCAATAATCAGCCTTCTAATACCCAGTTCTTTTGCTTTCTCAACCCCAAAAACTGCAGCCAAAAACTCCAATCTTGCCACATCAGTCTGCTCCACAAGGCCAGAGTATAAAGCAATTATGTTCCCCTCTTCATCCCTAATGACTCCCCCAAAACCTGAGGGCCCTGGGTTACCCAAACAGCTCCCATGAAAATTCAGTTTCTTCCAATCATTTATTGGAGGAGACCAAACCTCAACAAATCCTTGTCTTGTAGTTGAGGATGCAACGATGGTACCCCAAGCTCTGAAGAAATCTTCAATCTTGAAATCCGAAAACAGCTTCAAACCTTTTGCCCAATGAGCTACCCTCAATGTTATAGTTTCAACCAAAGCTTTCTTGCTTCATTCCTTCTCTTCAAATATTCTTGCATTTCATTCCTCCCACACAGTCCAAATTAGTGCTGCTCTAGTGCATCTCCACAATGTCTTACCTCTCTTTTTTGTACAGCTAATGCTGGTAGGGCTAAACAAACCCTCCAACCTATCAGGAGAAGACCACCTGCATCCAAAGAGAGAAGTAAACCAATCCCAAAGAAAGCTAATAAACGGGCAAGAGATAAGAAGATAAATCACAGTCTCACCATTCAACTTGCAAAGAACATGCCAGTCGGGGGACAAACACCAGTTTGGTCTCTTCCTTTGAAGTAAATCAGAGGTATTAATGCTTTCATGAAACACTTCCCAGCAGAAGGCGCTAATTTTAGAGGGAATGGGAGAACACCAGACTTCCTTAACTGGGAAAGAATAGGAAAGAAGCAAACTCCTCACCTCCCCAAAAGAACAAACCAGAACTCTTGCCTACTTTGACATCTCTAGCAGCTAAACTCTTGATCTCCACGTAATCTCCTTTTTCTCCCTTGGTGACTAGAATAGCCTCATCAGGTTTCTTTTCTTCCAAACCTTGACTATGTCCTTGATCAGAACCTTGAATTTTGTCCTCACTTTTCCTTTTCTTTCCCTTTTTGTTGTAGACATTTTTGAATTTGTTTGTTGGACCAGACCCTCTTTCAACCTTGAAAAGATTTGTGTAACATGCACTATTTTCAAAAGCAAAAGTTGTTGTTGGCAGGTTGGGAGTTAATCTAGGTCGAAAGAGGAGTGTGATATCAAATGGCTACACGGGTGAGCTGGAAGTGCCAAAGAAAGCTCGAGTTGTAGTGCCAAATAAAGCTTGAGAGTTCACAAGACTCACAATGAAGACTTGACAAACTTATTCGTTTATCCCTTTAAACAATTATGGGAGCAAAAGACTCAAAAAAGAAAAAGGAAGATGACCCAAAAGAAAATGACATAACATGGCATGATTAATGGACTTTGATGAAATAGAATCCAACGCAACTCTTCAAGATTGTACATGAATTTTCTCAAGCATATCAAACAAGTATATCTCATTCACATCATAGCTACTTCCAATCACCTTCCGAGACTTTAGGTCCTAAAAAACACTATATGAGAAAAAGAAGGCTATACAACAGTTCAAAGATTTAGTCAAACTACCAATAGAGAGAAGGTTATTGAAGTTTGGTGGCATGAAAAACAAAGGATAGAGTAAGGGAATCTAAGGTTCTAATGTTTCCCTTGCTAGAGGTGGGAACAAGAGAGCCACAGCAAGGGATATTTTGTCACAACTAGAGAAGAGTTGGTAAAAAAAAAGGTTAGAAATTCTGGTCATGTGATAAAAGCACCAAAATCAATAATCCAAGGAATCCTATGATTATTGGAAATAGTTGCATGATTGATAGAAGCACAAATACCTAAGTGGGCAAAAGCAAATGAAGAAGCATTGCCTAAAGAGTTGAATGCTGCAACAATGGTCTCCAAATGTTTTATGAGTCAGCCATATTTCTCAAACTCTACTTTCACTATATAAGCTACTCCATAGATGATTTCTCATCACTAGACCGCTTATCTCCTTTTGGAACAGTAGCCACATTGGTATTTCCACTCTTCCCATTCCCAATTATCTATTGTTATTATTATTTCTAAACCTTACTGGTACGAGGTGTGGATGTAGTTTCCAATACTCGCATACAATGTCCTTATTAGTAGTCTTTGACTTTACCCCAGCATGCAAAAAATGGTCAATAGGTGCTCCCTAAAATTGTACTTGCCTCCTACTTTCTTCACTACTAACAAGCACATACCTGAGATAATGTTACCTCATCCTTCACCAATATGTTTTGTCTAGTGATGTCATACTCAAGGGTGAACCCAATTAAGAACTTAAAGACCCTATTCCTTTCTACCAGCTTCTTGTAAGTCTCGACATTATTTATGCTTTCCCACACAACAATCACCATCAGATTAATTTCCTGTAATAGAAACTTCAGCATAGAGTAATACATGACTAAAAGCTTCTCCCCTATCTTACACTATTCACATCAGTCTTTAGTTTGTATGCACTATCCACATTCAACTTCTAGGAATTTGTTTCAACTGCATTGTCCCATATCTCCTGAGCTGAACCCATCCATAAGTAATGCTAACTGATCACCGATGTTGGTTGCATAGAATTCACCAGCCACCCAATAACTGTGTAATTTTCCTACATCCATTTCTCATAACTTCATTAGGATTAGTCTCTTGTGACTTTTTCTTACTGCTTCTAAGATAATCAAATTTTCCTCTACTACAAACATGTATTCAAACTGACTTTGACCAAGCCAGATAGTTGGTCTCATCCAACTAAATTGTGGTCACAGCATTCAACAGAGGATTTACAAACCCTGCTGGACCAACTACGGATTCTATGTTCTGCTCCAATTCAGTTCCAATTTGTTCCCTTGATCAAAAAAACTCCAATAAACAGTACTCTGTTGTCAAACAAAAGTCAAACAAGACCTAAAGCACTTAACTCCAATCAAACAGAGTGCTAGTTCTAGGGTTTCACACAACCCTGCAATCCAGGATAGAAAAGTGCAGATGCTCCTACCAATGACTTCAAAAGTCTTTTCAACCTGGATCAATCTCAATCAGTTCCCAAATAAAGACCACCAACCTTGGTGTTATTGATTTGAACACAATTCTCTGCTCTTTGCAAACTCCAATTTTTAAGAAACTAATATTAATTTCAGATCTTCACTAGCATCGTTATTTTGTCAAATTGAATAAATAGTATTATCTTGGAAAGCTTCAATATATACAGAAGTAGATAATTTAGCAAATCCATGTTCAGCATTACCGAAAATTGAGAAACAAGCTAATGAATTACAAATGACCTGGCCGTAGAACAAATATACCACAAATCTCAGTACTACTCTGACTTAAAATATGAGAAGTATGAGAAAAAGAAAAGGAAAAAACAATAAAGGAAAAGAGAAGGAAGAAAACGCAAAAGGCCTTTCTTGGTTGTCCCTACCTTTGTGACTGCCATCTGCTTAGATTTTGTTGATATAGATTTATGTGACAAAGTTCTAGAGAAGCGTGGAATCCCATCATATACTTCTTCATTGCTTCCATATGCAGTCTTCATGTCAGGAAATGAAAAAGGTTCCCTTAATTGCTTATCCATGTTTTCCCTCCCCGGAGGGGGAGTCAAATCAGTACCCATATTTGATGACAATCCAGGAGATTGATAAACACCAGACTTATGATCACCATGACCATTGACATTTGGGAAACTTCCACTGGAGGCATTATCAACAGTTGATCTTCTCGAACAAAGCCCTCCCATGGTATCGATGACAAAAAATAGTAGCTCACTTCTTCGTCTAGCTTCCCATACAAAAGAAACATAAAATTATATATCAATAACAGTAACTAAAACCAAAAGGACTTCCTAGCACTTAGACTGAGTTATTGACAGGAAATGAATTCTACCCAAAAAAGATAACAAATGAAAGCCAAGCTTTCCTCAATTGGTGAATTAAAAAACCATGCAAATATAAGTTCTGGGTGTCAATAATACCCTGCCCAGCTCCAGAAATTTGATCCCGTGTTCCACCAGAAAGCTCCACAATTTCTATTTTGGTCACTATTGTATCTCCAGTCCATCAAAATCAAACTGCAAACTAAAAACAGCACATATTATAATTTAATAACTTCATAGACTCCCTCAAATCCCTACCCATTCGAATCGATGAAGAAAAGAAATAAATAATAGTAGGAACAATAAGAATGAAGGGAAGATATGAACCGAAACCCAATTAACCATGACAGAAACAGCATACCTTCCAAACTAAAAACTATTTAGAGAAACAAGGGAAACCGAAACGGGTAACAACAAAGAGACCAAAAATAAACAAAACCACCCTCAGAACTTAAGATCAGTCACTGAAAACCAAAGCACAAGCACAGTACCATACATGTAAACACGTACCCACATGCATACATCCACGAAATAGATTAAGTAAAAAATTGAAGATATGCAGAAATAAAAGTGAATGGAAAAGAAAATAATAAGCACATAAAGACGGAAAAGTCTCACCAGGAAAGCACAACAGAGGTGGATCGGTAAAAGAACTAAGAACCTAGTAAGAAAATACAGCTATTCTGGTCTCTAGTTCTGCTTCATTTCAATAAGAGAGAGAAAGAGAGATGATGATGATGATGATGATGATGATGAAGACGAAGAAGAAAGAGTATAGGTCTTGGACAGCGAGAGTGCTGCAGCAGAAGGAAGTCCACACCCACCAAAAATAAATTTAAAAAATGAAAATAAAGAATCCAACCCCACTGACAGAAGGAATTCGCATTTGCTCACGGAGGGCTCCTCAGAGGAGGACCAGGAGGTGGAGGGGGAGCTGGTCAAACCCTTTCCTCTTCACCAAATCTAACCATGGTTACGTTCTAACCTCTCACAAGTCTTAAGAAATAAGAACACAGACAAAACACACTTGTTTTATTAAAATCTACCAAATAATTAACTATTGATCAATCTTTAATATTCTAACAGACTCTTATACCATTCACACGCCACCTCAAGCCGGCGGTCTCCTCCGAGGGCCACCAGGGATGGCGATGACTTGGACTCAAGAGACGTACATCAACTTCACTCGTCGGTTTGGCCCCACCAAATGGATTGAACGGTTCAGATCCTCCGGATTATAAAACTGTGATAGGTAGGTATAATTGAATTGCCTCTCTTGATTAATTGTTGGTCAACTTTGTTTTGATAACTATTGTTGGTCAACTAGTAAAGATGGAATAAATGCATCATCTTTTCATGAAAGGATGTTGCAGTGTGGAATCAATGTGGGACGTCCGATTGGTGGGCAAGTATGGTCAACCAAGTGGGTTTGGTCTGGCCCAGCGGTTACTAACCATTGACCTTGGGCAAGTGGTTTACACGGTTAAGGAGAACAGCATGTTGGTTTTCTTTTTCTTTTTATTTTGGCATTCCACATTTCCACCGCATATTAGGTTTTTTTAGAGCACTGTATATTAGTTAGGTAGCTGGTTTTTCAAAAAAAAGTCGATGATTGTAAAGTTTGAAGAGCAAAATATGCCTTGATGACTTGATCAAAGAGGAGTCAAAAGAAGCATCTTATGTGGGGAAATGATCTATCTTTAGGTAAGAAATGCAAGAAAATTAGGTAAAATAGTTAAACCTCCCCTAAGTTTTAAGATAAATACTTATATCCTCCTTTAGTTTCTTCTAGGACTTAAACCTCCCTGTACGCTAGAGATGGCAATTTGACCACTAATTTGGGTTTGGGGGCGGGTTTTTTGACCACTAGTCACGGTTTGGGCGGGTTTAGGGGAAAACTTGAAACTCTAGGGTCGGGGACAGGGTAGGGACGGTATTTATCCACCCCACCCCAACCCCAACCCTGACCCCACCCCGACTATATTGTATAACATAATATATACTATATTATATTATATTACATAATATAAAATAGTTCTAGATAGGTTTAAAAAAAATAATTAATAAGTATAGAAGTAAGAATCACCGGGGTTAGGATTTTTAGCCCGTTGAGGTTCGGGGCGGGAAATTTGAATTCGGGGTCAGGTACAGGGCAGGCAAAACCCGACCCCGCCCTGCCCCATTGCCATTCCTACCTGTATAATACAGACTTGACATAATTGATGAAAAGACCTTTATACCCTTCAATATTCTTTAAATTTACAAAGAAAACCACAGGAATATAACCCAAAGTAATATATGACTTATATAAAGAATGATGTCATGGCAAACAAAGGGAAGTAGAATCTAAAGACTCATTGTCAAATTCGGTATACATTTGATGAATAGTAGGCTTGTTGGAGAGGAAATTGTATAATTGTTTAAATTTTTCTCCCTTGTTCTCTCTCTCTCTCTCTCTCTCTCTCATCCATCTATAACTGTGAATTGAAATCAAAGGTGCTAGTACAAAACCATAGGAGGTTTAAGCCTCCAACAGCTCTCTGGCCCAAAAGAAAGAATAGTGAAGGGAAGAAAGGGTATATCCACTTTTTGGTTTGAATTTGTATCGTCATGGCTTTGTGGATCAAACTTAAAGCATAGTCTTCTTGTTTTTTGCTCAAACTCACTTTACTAAGAAACAAATCTCTCATATCTTTCCATCCCATTGCTACCTCTTTTGTTTGAGTTCGACATCTATAAGTGATCTCTAATGGTGTTTTGATGGTCAAGTGTCATATTCAAATGAGAACACGACAGATTAAAATCATTTTATTTTTAGCAATCTATTGCATTCTCTTCCCAGAAACATTCAAATGGAAACTTGGAGATCGATGTGCTCTTGTTTATCTTCATTGGGTTTCTTATGTCTTTCATATGATTTAGAGATCTTTAGTTTCATGATTCCTAGTGAGAATACCATGCCAGTATAAGAGTTTTTTATAACATTTCTTTGCTTGGTAGCAAAAACTGTTAGACATTGTATGCCCTTAGCTCCAATCAGATTGATGTACTTATGACATTTATTGTAAATGAATAAAGTACGTATTTGATTCATGTTATTGTGGTGTGTTTTTGTGTAATACCCTTAAACTGGACACTTATGAGACTCGTATTAGTTTAGAATGTTCGCAGCCGTTGGATAAGTCTGGGGAGATTTATCCTGTTAAGGCTGACACTGATGTGCCACCAAGTGTTGGGGTGGTCTGTCTCAGCTGCCAGGGTGAGACCTGAGGTACATGCAGTGTAGGTTTACTTGTAACCCGGAACCGGACCAGATTTCCAGTATTGCCCTGGACCTTAGTGATTAGTGGGCAAAACTGGAAAGTTACACTTGACCCCTAGGCTCGATTATAATACTGCACTAGGTGTCGAATTGGACTGTCTTTGATATGCCAATCAGTGAGATCCTTAGCGGGGGTCAAAACCTGGGTATGTTAGGACAGTCCGAGAATTCATCTGAGTGGGTGATCATAGTGACGGGATCAGCCCCTTTGTCGGACATGTGAGTAGAGAGTGCAGCATTGTTCCTTGTAGCCGAGGGAGAGGTCCTCTCTTGTCGAGCAGTGTATGATCATTATGGGCTGAGAGGTTAAGTGTAAGACCATTAAGGGTAATACCTAATGGGCTAATCATGCATCTGCCCACAGTCCCTGGGTTTTTATAAGGTGGCTTGGCCCAGGGACCACTTAGTGTAAGTGTTGGGCCCATTAGGAGTCCATGTGATGGGCTTCAGGGGGTTCACTGTCTTTTCAGTGAATTTGGCCAGACCTCGTAACAGAGGCAGGGCTGAACCCATGTGGCTGATGTGTACATCAATGTTTGGGTCCCACGCCATACAAAGAAGCCCAACTGGGCAGTAAGTCAAAAGCAGTTTGAGCACTTAGACTTATTGGGCCTAAAGCCCATTTCAAACTGGCCTAGTTTGACTAGTTAAATAAGGGGGTGGATCTAAGATTAAATCAGTAGATAGGATAGGGTCTTACCCTATCCACTCAGAGATTTCGGATCTGAATTCAGATCTGGAAACCTCCTAATGAGATTAGGAGAGAGTTGATCTAATCTGCAGATAGGATAAGGGTTTATCCTTATCTCTTAAAGAGAACTCCTTATCCAAATACAGATTTGGATTAGAAAACTCCTAATGAGATTAGGAGCTCTCTTTAAGGCTATAAAAGGAGGAGGGGGCAAACCATTCAGTTCATCCTTAGCATCCCAAGCTTCTCAGAAATCAGATCTCAGAGCACCCAGAGAGAAGACAGCAACAGTGTGACTGCGCCATCTTTTCCCTACGTTTCCTCCAGTTGCTGCCATACTGCTAGTTCGATCTCCTTTCTTTGTAGGAACGATCAAGAGGCATCTTGATATCAGTCTTTGGAAAAAGGCAGATCAGAAGTTGTGCTCATTGCCTCCATCGAATTCTTGCTGAAGAATTCGGTTCGTTGGATGGACGCTGCTATTTCTGCTCCACCGTTCACTGTGTCATATTCAATGGAAGCAGTCTTTGGAGTCCTTCTTTGAGCGTGAACACTTTCATTGGGAGATATTGCATCTTCGTATCAGGTATATTCCTCTCCTACAGTTTTGGTTCAGATCTAGTTCGGTTCTTGGTTCAAGATTGATCATTGAAAAATGCAGTTTTTCTAAAACAGGGAGTGTGATTCCTAGATGGGAGAGAGGAAATTTTTGAAATTTCGCCCTACCTTCCTACAGAGTTTGGCCATCCATATGATGGATCTCTCATCCCTTCAAAAACCTATCTAGAACAACAAATAAAGGGGTGACAATGAAGGTCAAATTCGGTTTTAAAATAAATTGGCAGATCTAGAAGGAATTCTTAAGGAGGGGATGTTTTTGTCCAATGATGTCATTCAATAAGGGAGATCTTAGTCCAATTTAAAAAAGGAGGGAAAGTTTCAATATTTAGAAGAAATATTAAGGGAGGTTTAAGTCTTTAACCAAGGAAATTTATTAAGGAACGGAAACCTTAAAAATGAAAACAATGTCCATCAAGAAAGGCGAAAGGTGCTGTAAGAAACTTCGACAACTAGTGAGGCAAAGAGGTGTAGGTAAGGTGGTGGCTAGGCTAGGGAGGTGGTCTCTTTGAAAGACAGAGAAAGGCCGAGAATTGAGAATCAATTGGGAGGTTAGGGTAAAAAGGGAGTAATGAGACAGTCAAATGGGAAAACCAATGATAAGGGTAATCAGTGATTGAACGAATGAATCTTGTTATGGAAAGGATCTCTATTTATGGGGAAGTTCCCGAGATCCTGAAAAGAAGGAACTAAAGGCGTTTGTCTTCTACTAGGAAAGTGAATATTGAATTCGCCACCAACCATTAAGGGCATTGTTGGGGTTTCACCACGTATCCCTATGAGGATCTTTGATAGCTATGAATATATAACTCTAGCAAGTGTACTAGTTATCAAGTAGTATAAAATATCGTTCCCACGGGGATTTAACAAAATAAGTATTAGAACCACAATCTTCCCTAATTATCTGGACAACCGAAATTCAGATTTGAGCAAGAACTATTGAAAATAAAAATTAGCATAAGAAAATAAAAGCGAAGGTGATCACTAATCGAATCTGCAATGGATGGAATCGCTAGGGCTTTTGGTCCACCTAACCAATGCAATGAATATTGAAGGGTTTGATTAACCAAGATTATTTGTCATTCCCATAAGCTGAGGACTTCCCAAATTTATTTAATATTCTCTCTCGAGATATACTAAACCTACGCCCATCAGGTAGCCCTTCGATCTCTCGAGTAGAACTCTCAAGATGGAAGTGCACTAAGTCCAAGAAAATCATGAAAATCAGATGAATCATGTATATATATCTCTATATACCATTCAATTCACACTATGAATTATTCAGTCGATTATGTGAAATCCTCTCTCGATTCATTCACATAATTCAAATCAATTAAGAGGTGGCCAAGCTCTTAATTGCATTAAGCGCAATAATTCATAGACTATATGAAAATCACAATCTTGGATAAATCATAAAGATCAAAATATATTCATTAACAT
>NW_010729148.1:13931-50629 GCF_000365185.1 Nelumbo nucifera | reverse complement strand
TTATCTTTTTATCTAATGAACTCAATCCCTTTATCTTTCTAAGATTACATCAAGAATTTAGATCTGSAAGGACTCTTCTCAGTTTCTTGTTCTTGGATTCGTATTAGACCTCCTCTGCGAATTGGGCTTCAGCCAGGCTTTTCTGCAAGTTGGGATTCAGCTGCGGATTGGGCCTTCCTACGAATTTGCCCCGGCTTTGGGCCCGAATTTGACTTCGATGTCGGCCGAATATGCGAAATCCCAAAACATGAAAGTTGTGGCTTTTTCTCTTATCTTTCCAATGGATCTTGAATCAACCCATTCGGAGTTCGGATATGCGAGTTAGACCCAGATTACTGAACGATGTCAAAACTGTGAAAAATCATCCGATTTGTTTTTCTTTGCTCCTGATGCCTTCTTTCATGCCCTGAACAGAAATATGAGTCCAATGAGATGCTAATTTGGTATGAAAGACATAATAATTGGGGATAAAAATATGATAACTTCTACTCTCATCAATTTTCTTGAGGATTGGCTTTCTTTTCACTCGGAGATCCTCATAGCCCATGTGTTCTACTACCCTTTTGCACCTTACTTAACTGACATGGCGCTAGTGACGTCATTGCCTGGTGGGCAATGTTTTATTAGACCTACGTGGCACCTTGTCACATTCGTCACTTCGACATTACACGCGCAGCTAATACTCGAGTCCAGTTCTTAACGAGCCGGGATCCCATGGCAGTTTAAGGTTCATCGCGGGGCCGAGTACATGTAAAGCCTCATCGCAGGTTCATACTGAGTTCGTTTTGGGCTTACATTAAGTGTAGGTTCATCGCAAGCATGTGGTGAACCATTGGTTCATCACAGACCTGTGATGTACTATAGGTTCATCGCATTGGAAAGACGAGCTGTTGGCTAATCGCAAGTGTCCATGTGGTATCAATCTGGTGTTTACTGTTCTCTGAGGGACTGTGCGAGCACTATGTACCTACATTAGCCCCCCTACTTATTGGTAAGTGGAAGCTTATCGATAAGCACTTTGCTTTCGCATTTGTTTTTAGGTCTTACGATGGATTAATGGATATTTGCATGCATTAGGTTTGGGGATTTGCCTTATTTTGCAAATTTGTGTGGATGGTATAAACTTAATTTCAGTTTTTTTGTCAGCCCCCTGCCTGTTAACGGTCAACTACTCGATTGATTGTGCATCTTTGCATGTTAGTGGTTTTGGGCATGCGTTAAATGTTTGTTCTTCAATGAGGTTCCCTATCTTCTGTGGTTTATCCCCCCTATCTTTTGATGATTTCTTTTTTGTCAATGGGAAGTTTTGCATCAGGTTTGCGAGTTTCAGCCCCCTGCCCATTGACAGAAAGGGAATTAGCGAAAGACACTGATGTTGATGTTTCAGTATGGGTAAAGCCCCCTATGTGTCAGGACAAAAGCTTGCGCTCGATGTAAGGTATTGGCTGATGATACACGACTCGATGGCGTATCGAACTCAGCTACTGATGGAGGTCAAGAAATCATTGGGTGATGGCAACGTGGCAGCTGTTATTAGCAATTCCTTGTCTGTCATTCCATAATGAATGCGGGTCTGTTCGCGTGTGTGGCATGGTTCCCATACCCGATATTTAAATTGGTGGTTGCCGATATGGCGCTTTATTTAAATTTATGTGTCGTTTCATCCCACCTTTTGAAGGGTATGTTTGTAAATTTCTTGAGATTACTTTTTCGTTAAGCATCGACTGACGTCTTGTATTCGTGCCCGTTCATCTTCTCCGGCATCGTTTATCATTCCCGATGCGTGAGTGATGCTTTTAAAACAATAGCGGTCAGTATCATATCTCTACTTCATCTTCTCGCTATTTGTTTCTCGATTATTCTCTTTATCTTCTTTGCTTGCTCTGCATCCCTCTTAGTATTTTCATTCTTGTTTCCTATCTTAATCATTGTCTGTTTGTCATGGATCCTCACCAAAAGAATCCTGAGTGTCCATTTGTTGACTTTGCCAGGGAAGTGGATACTGCCGAGTTGTTACTGGAAAGGGAAACAACCATAGTGGCCAACGGGGAATGGGGTTTTTGGCCCCCTATGCCTGTGCCAAGGGGTGTGGAGGGTATTTTCGATGCCATCAACGACACAGAATTGATGTGTCTTTGTGTGCTGGTCTTCTCTGATTTGTGGATTGTTACAAAAATCTCTCTAGTAGAGAAGGGGTGAAGTATGTAAATCCCCTCTTAAATCATTGGTGTTATCATACTCACACGTTTGCGGGTGTGTTCGGGGAATTTACCGTTACTGTGGAGGACGTGGTTGCATTATTGGCGTTGCCTATTGGGGGGTTTGTGTCGGCTCAACATCTCCAACACGTTGATTCAATCCCATTTGATTTAAGAGGGCTTTGTGATGAGCTCGTCGCAAAGGTTGCTGCATTCAAGGTCCAGGTGGACAAATCTTCTGCCAGGGAAAAATTGCCACTAGACTAATGGCTGGATTAATGGTTTGAGTCTCGCAACAGGGGAAACATGATGGTGCACGGCACAGACAATCAGTGCCATCTTGCCGCTTTCATTCTCTATGTTGCCTCCTGGTTTCTGCTCCCAGGACTCCCTGATTATGGGGTGCGTACCGTTTTGGTCCCAACAATGTGTTGTGGGGATCGAGAGTTCTATTGCAAGTATACTGCGATTGATTACATGGCCTGGCGTCGTTGCTTATCTTGATCGCACAAGCGAGGCTCAGCTCGCTAGTTACCATCCAGACCGTGTGCTGCGCCAATTTGGCTATGATGATATGAATGCCCAATTTTTACGGTCATTGGGGGAAGATGTATTCTAGGTCCGTCATCATGAACTTGCCTTTCCTGGGGCCTCGAGGTTCCTTGTTGCAGGGTATTCTAGGGTTCAAGGATGCAAATCCCTCCACTTTGCATACCTTTGTGCACTTCTTGGAGGTTTTCAGATGCTAATGAGGTCAGGCTCTCACCCCCACCATGTCTTATCTCCTCCTGAAGGTCATGTTGCCAACCATGGTTAAATGTCAGTTGCTCCTTTAGTGCATTCCTCAAAGAAAGTGAGTAGGAAGCGTGTGGGGAAACACCCAATTCTAGAGGAGGGGGAGAGCAATCATCCTCCCGTGACGAAGAGGCCAAGGTCAGTGAGAGTGTTTTGCCTAGCTCAGCCATCGGTTGTATCACGGTCTGTCATATCAGCTGTGGCTTCACCATAGGTTCGGGAATGCCGAACCAAGGCCAGGCAAGAGCCTCATTCTTGAACTCCTATAGACAAGGATGCGACGAATGTGGCATCGACAAAATTAGTGATCGTGGTGCCCCCTAGTAAGATCACTTATGTCCACTTCTCAAGTGGGAGCATAAAGAAGATGGCTCCCCACCCCTAGAAGAGAGGGCTAAAGGAGGGAGATTCGATAAGGAGCATATCCTTTCTGCCTCTATTGCCTCATTATGGTTAAAAGTATTGTTTATGTCTAACTTGTACTCATCTTTGTTTTAAAGCTTGCGGAGACCCATGATGATTTGTCGGGTGCAGAGGTCCTAGAAGCCCCTTCCAAGGGTGAGGGTAGAGGGGTATGTGTAAATCGTTTTTTTTTCTATAATATGAGTATGTGGTTGGTCTAGCACATTGACCTTTTGTGATTTGCCATATCGCTGATTCCTTGTGGAGCAGCTATATCTACTGTGCTGGTCATGCCGGTTGTCAGGCAACTAGTGGAAGAATTATAGTCAGTGCAACCCCCCATTCAAGGTCAAATGGCTGCTAAAAGCGTATGCACGGATGGCACTACCCCGGCTGCCATTGTGCGCGAAGAAGTTCATGCAAAGGCCCCTAAACCAGCTCGGTCTGAATCATAGTCGTTCGTCGTTGAGATGTTGCATGCATCATTGATGCCAGAGGCTCGACCTGAGGAGGCCCGTACTATTGTCACTATGGAGTTTGGAGCCCCTACTGACTTGGGGATTCAATGCAAGGGTGAGGCGGCATAATCGGGAACAACATCCCTAGTTGAGGAATTATCATATGAGGGGGAGCTCACAATGATCCGGGAAGAGCTCGTAGAGTACTACCAGAAGAATGAAGTCGACCCCCTAGGCTATGAAGCGGTAGACCCTGTCTAGGTTCAGGGTCATCGCAGAGGTGATAAGTACTCCATCTCCTGTGTGGTGGAAAAGTTTGCTCCAATCGTCATTCAGGGTGAATGGTTACCATCTACAGACTTTCACCCAGTGGTCATAGGGCCAACTCTAAACACAATTGCGACAATGATGGACCATATAATGAACCGACCTATTAATGAACTCTCGTGGTCAGACTTTGCTCGATGGCTGAAGACCTATGGGTGCTTTTCCACTATGGGCTTCTAGATGGGTCAGATCGAAAAATAGGTTATCCTTATGGCTCACACATACTGGAAGGCTGGCCTTAAAGCATCACAACCCATTTGTGGTTGTTCACTAAAAGACGTGCGCTTCCGTAAAAGGATGGTCGAGGCCAGCTTTTCAAAGGCTATTGAGGAGCTAGAGGTCCTTATGGACAAGTGGTGTGTCTGGAAGCACGTCGTTAAACACTTTGGAACACCAGCTTAATTATTTATAAAACTTTTTTGATTCTCAAACAATTACTAACATAGTAAAGGGATGAGAACGGGTCGTATCCACAGGAAAGCGAGGGAAAAATTAATATGTACTTAGATCCAGACAAGAGAATACAATCGAGAATTGTAGAAAATAAGAAAATAGAATCTATTATTGCTGAAATTAAATGTTTTGAATTTAAACAAGACAATAAATAAAAATCATAATTTAATAAAGTATGGGAATCAACAAAGGAAATAAAAGAAATAAATAAAAAAATGATCCACAATCCGAATCCCATGGCGGTAGCTGCAGATCGGCCAGACGGCTTGCAGAAACCCCTCCTGACAAGAACCGGGCGTCTGTCCTTTCTACAACCCTCGAACCCCTCGAGACACCTTAGCCTTGAACCGAACGAATTCAAATCTGCAAAACAAAGAAACGAACAAGAATTAAATCTAAAAGAATGGTTGATCAGTTCCAGTGGCGGTAGTTGTAGAATGGTTGAACAACGTGCAGGAGCCCCTCCTGACAAGATTTGGGCATCCTCCCCTTCTACAACTCTTGAACTCCTCAAGAAACCTTAGCCTTGTTAACTGGGTGAATTGACCAACCCCTTCTACAGGGCCCCTGGGACCCTTTTTATAGAGAATGGTGGACATAACTGGAAATAGGGAGAAAGATGGGGGGCGGCAGCTAGGATTTAGCAAAGTTAGGGATGCCCTAGGATTTCTAATGGATGGCTAAGATGGTTTTGGGGTGATCCTATGGCTGAAAATAAAAGGAGAGGGCGCCCAATATTCTGTAGGGCTGAGATTTAGGCACCTAGAAATGGAGGGTGTAGATTACAACATCTAGGGTTGAAGGGTTAAGATTAAAAGAATAGGTGGCGCCCTAGGGTTTAAAAGCTATAAAAGAGAGCTCTAAAATGAGTGGTTGAGATTAAAAGAGGTGGAGGGTGGAGATTGAACACTTAGGGGTGGCTAGGGTTTGCTAAGAGTGAAAAGGTTAGGTTAAAAAGGCTCCCTAGGGTTTGCTAAGGAGAGGGGAATGGTAATACAATAGGATGGGCGCCAACTGGGTTTAGCAGATTGGAGGCGCCCTCCTATTCTTAGTTCTTTACAAAAACATCCCCTCTCTCAGCTGGTCTTCACACCAACTCCCCAAAAACTGTACTTCAGCCTAAAAAACTTCCTAGTTTTCTACATAAATTGCACAAAGTCCCTCAGAGGTCACATAATTGATTTTAACTGGGAAAAGGGTACACTTTGACTAATCTAAGGCTAAAAATACCCCTGAATTGATGCCCTTAAGGTATCAAAATGCAGGGTTATCACACCCCCCAACTTAACCATTGCTAGTCCCTTAACAATGCAGCCTTAAAATTACACTGAGTATATAGATCTTTCCCATTACATGGTCATCCCTAACAGAATTTATCAAGCATCCTGATTCCAGCATTCTCAAACTCTGTATAGATCGGTATTGGGCTTTAGAGTAAAACTGTCTTATTTTGAATATTACCGAAACATGGCTTAAAAATCTTATTTACCCTTCCATTTACAAACTGTCTTGATAAGATGAGATTGATATTAAAATAAAACAAGTATTCTTTTTATTATTTCTGACAACGGATTTCTACCCCTAAACTTATTTTTATTGTTACTTTTCACCATTTTACGGGAATCTCGACACTTCCCTTAGGTGAAGAGACCCGATAACTAAGTGTTAGGTAAGTGTTTTTGGCATTCTCTTTTTCATTTGACGCGAATCTCGACACTTGACTTAGGTGAAGAGACCCGGTTACTAAGTCTAGAGTGTCCATTGACCTTTTATTCATTTTTTTTTGCAACACTGTTCAGGGTAGTCCACTATCTCTTAACAATTTGAAGAATTTTGTCTAATTTCTCAATCTTTCTCTTCCTATCTTGATAGGGGCAAACTTGGGAGTAATTTCTAAACGGTTTCGACAATATTCAAACAAGACCAATTTTTGACTCCTATCACTTGCTACCAATTTCTACAAAATTCAATAGTCTTTTATCAGTTTCCTTAACTTTTTCTATTTGGGAATCTCTTTTAATGGAAAATTTTAAAAATTTCAGTGAAATTTTAATTCTACATATTTAAAGGCTTAACTTTTCAATTTTTTTTTCAATTTTTCTCTCTCTTTCCTCACCCCCAACTTAAATGCCATCTCTAATGGCATGACTAGAATGATGCAAAGATGATTTGGGCCAAAGGAAGCAATGAATAGGGTTTTCCTGAGGGGTTCAAGGTTTGCCACCTAGTCTCGAATCAAGAAAAGAAAAACAAATCCTAAGAGCAAAAACACTAAAAACTATGTTGGGTTGCCTCCCAACCAATGCTAAGTTTAACATCTTCAACCGGACACATTCACGCACTATTCCCATCTATACTCCCCGACTCACTTTCATCTTCCGACAGATAGGGTTCAAATTGGGCTAACCACGGGGTAGGTAGGACATCTAAAAGATCATCCACTATATCCACCTTACACTCATCTTCCCCTTGGTTTGGATACTTAGAGGCACTAAAAATGTTTAACTAGACTTTCTGCTCCCCTAATGAAATGTCCATTTCTCCTGATTTACAGTTGATATTTGTATCGACCGTTGCAAGAAATGAACATCTTAAGATTATTAGGATGTGGTTTAGTTCCTTGGTTAGGGTCATGTCTGGGATGATGAAATCCACTGGGAAGTGACAACCCTCAACCCTGACAATGACGTCCTCAATAACACTTAGAGGAGTCTTGACTGACCAATTTGCGAGTTGCAAAATTACCGGGCCAAGTTCTAACTCGCCGATCCTGAACCTGTCATGAATGGATGGAAGCATATTTATACTGACCCCTAGATCCAATAAGGCCTGATCGAAGGTGATTCTAGAGATGACACAACTTATGAGGGGAGCACTAAGGTCTTTCATTTTTTGGGGAAAGTGGTTTAGGAGAGTTGCACTAACATCTGCCGAGAGTATTATTCTTTGTGAGGCCGATCGTGGCTCCATCATTTGAGTACACAACTCTTTTAAAAACATGACACTGCTTAGGGTGAGGCAGGATCAACAGGTAGTTCTTCACCAAGAACTAGTGGTTTTTCAGCAAGAATCGAATAGGACAATGAGCACAACTTCTAGATTGTTTCTTCTTGCAAAAAACAATATCAAGATCCAATCTTGATCGAATCCAAGAACTAGAGATCGAATAGGGTTGGGCGGCAAGAGCAGGAAGAAAAAGAGCAGAAGGCAAGAGCAGTCTAACTGTGTTGTCTTTTCTCTGTATTCAGCAAATGTGTGTTTGGAGGTTCACCCTGCTCTTTTATTTATAGCCTTAAAGAGAAAATTTCCTAATCCCATTAGGAGTTTCCTAATCCAAATCTTTTATTTGGATATGGACTCTTTAAGTGATAAGGATAATCCCTTATCTTATCTGTAGATAAAGATCAACCTTCATAATCAAATTAGGAGTTCCTTTGATCCAAATCTTTATTTGGATTTGGACTCTTTAAGTGGATAAGGATAATCATTTATTTTATGTGCTGATCCAAATCCCAGATCCGCTCCTATTTAATTAATCTAATAAACCCTATTCGAAATGGGCTTTTAGGACCATTAAGCTTTCAGGCTCACTTCCACTTTAATGCTAGCTAGCTTGGCTCCCTTTGTATGACATGGGACTCTATAATTGATCTACACATCAGCCACATGGATTCAGCTTAACCTCTGTTACAAGGCCTGGCCGAATTCACCGCGGAATACAACGAACCCCTGAGTCCATCACTATGGGCTCTTAATGGGCCCAACATTTACACTAAAAGGTTCTTGGGTCCAACCATCTTATGAAGGCCCAAAGGACTGTGGGCAAATGCAAGATTAGCCCATCAGGTATAACCCTCAAGATTAACTGGAGCTTGTAGGACATCTCCCACTACTCTTGAGCTCTCCTCATCACAACAACTTCTTGAGGATGATTGTTCAGGATGTAATATTCCTCCAAGAAATGGGCATTTTGACTACAGAATGCCTTCTGTTCTCCTAGGTCATAGAATAAATACCCTACAGAACCTTTTGGGTTACTTACAAATAGACAACGACTGGTCTTAGATTCCAATTTGTCAGCACTTGTTCTTTTAACATGTGCCAGACAACCCCAAATATTCAAGTGTCTTACACTTGGTTTCTTACTGGTTCAAAGCTCAGAGGGAGTCTTCGAAATGGATTTGGTTGGAACCCGATTCAGCACGTATATCACAGTCTCTAATGCGTAACCCCAAAAGGATGTGGGTAATTCTGAGCATACGAGAAGTGATCGTACCATATCCAATAAAGTCTTGTTCCTCATTTTTAACACACCGTTTAATTGTGGTGTAGCAGGAGGAGCTAGTTGTGATACTATCCCTTTTTCCTTTAAGTAGTCCTTGAATTCGACAAAGAGATATTCGCCTCCTCGATGTGATCAAAGGGCCTTAATGTGTCTCCCCAACTGTTTCTTGACTTCTTGCCTGAACTAAAGGATTTCGTCTTGTGTCTCATTAAGTACACGTGACCATACCGAGAGTGACCATCGATAAATGTTATGAAATAAACATGCTGGTTATGTGTCCTAACATTCATGGGACCACATACATCAGTATGTATAAGGTCAAGTGTGCCCGTTGATCTTTCAGGCTTACCATTAAATAGTCGTTTCGTCATCTTACCCTGAAGGCAAGGTTCATAGGTTGGAAGATATTCTACAGTTAGAAAATCCAAAGGACCATCCTTTACCAACCTTGTGATATGATCTATATTAATGTGGCCAAGTCGGTAATGCCATAGGCACGTGGGATTAACTGTATCACAGGTTCTTTTCTTGGGGTTATTATTCGACGAAGTTTCGGTTATATTTGTTTCCAGAGAAGGATGGAGAACATAGAGACCATTCTTAAGTTCTTTTTATGCGTGGAATTTGTTATTTGTTTTGATAGTAATCATATTACTAAAGAGAAAAGAATATCCATCCGCATTTGAAATAAAAATCAAATTTTCTTCTCAAATTTGGTACATAAAGACAATCTTTTAATGTAATTGTTCTTTCTCTGAAATACAATTCTGCATTTCCTATAGCTGTAGCTGCAACATTTGCAGAAGTTCCCGAGTAAAGAATCACTTCACCGCCACTCAGTCTTCTGCTTGTCCTAAACCCCTGCAATGTGTTACATGCATGAGTTGAAGCCCCGGAGTCAATACACCAGGAAGTAGAAGTCACCAACATATTGGTTTCTATGACAAAGGATTCGAAATTACCTTGTTTCTTGGTCTCCAAGTAGTAAGGACAGTTCCTCTTCTAGTGGCCGACCTATTTGCAGAAGTGACAAGCGTCTGATGCCTTGTCCTTCCTCTGCTTTTTAGTCTTGCTAGTTTTCTTTTGAGGTTTCTTCTTTGCCTTCCTCTTCTTCTTGCCCAATTTGCCACCTTCAACAAGCATGGCGATGGGCTCATCTTTCTTTATCAGTTTCTTGGCTCTCTACAACATATTGCTGAGTTCTTGGAGGCTAACAATTAGCTTGTTCATATTGTAATTCATGATGAACTGATTGGAGGAAGGAAGCAAAGAGTTCAGGATGGCATCAACTTTGGTGACATGATCTAGTCCAGATCCAAGAGCCTCCAGTTCATTGATGTACCCCATCATCTTAAGACAATGGTCATGAACTAGATGGTTCTTGGACATTTCTACGGTCATAAACTGTTTTAGGACATCTGACGAGTAGAACGATTATGCTCCTCATACATTGTCCATAGACTATCCAAGATATCTTTGGATAGTTCGATTTATCAAAATGTCGTTGTATCTAATTGTCTAAGGAGGCTATGATATAGCACCAGGCAAGAGAGTTCTTTTCCTCCCATTCTTGATATTCCCTCCTGCGGGCCTCAGAAGCCCTATCACCCGGATGATCTGGAGCAGGGTTCTTAGCAACCTTGTCCAATTTCTCGGACGTCAGGACCAATATAAGGTCACGATACCAGTCAGCGTAATTTGGGCCTTAAAGCTTATTGTTGTTCAACAGTTTGGCGAATTGTCCGTTTGCCATTTCTGATAAAGGCAAAGCAAATATTAGTCCACAACTCGATTTGATTCATGTTATCTATATAGATATGGCTTTTAATCTATGTTCCATTTCCATTTATTTATCTTTGAGATTTCCCTCCTATCTCAGAGACGGAGATTGTGAACTGTCTCTGAAAATGTGGGAAACCACATAGGGTGCATGGAGTCAACTGTTTCAGCTACCTAACCCTAGCACCTTCTGTGAAGGATCACATCGATTTATCTCTTGAGCTTTCCCTTTGACCTCCGTCAAACAAGGTTCATTGCCATTTTAGGTTAAACATTTCTGTCCAGTGAGTGCTTACCCATCATATTTGTGAACGCCAAGGTACTGTGAGAGAGTCTTCCATTTTAGGATAGGCCCCTCCCACATCGGTCTATGATGCCCCTATCATCTTATGAAACAATCCAAGAGATCTAGTAGCAAATGGATAGCCCAATTTTATGGTGCATTTCCTCATTACTGAAGAACCCATCTTCATGTTAATGATGGAAGGCCTTTAGGGAGTTCATCATATGAGTCTCTTTTTACAATAAATGTCATAATGTACATCATGCTGATTGGAGCTAAGGGAATACACTGTCTAACACTTCCTCTCTAAGAGTAACCGTGCGGAACCCTAGCCGTTTTGGGCCCATTTGAATATGATTTTAAGAAAGCCGGTGGGAGCCACTTTGGTTTGACCTAAATCAGATCTAGGGACGTAACAACTTGTTTCCTCCAGATTTATATAACTGCATGTGATAGAGAGATTCATATGATGAATTCTCTAAAGGCCTTCCGTCATTGGCATGAGGATAGGTTTATCAGTACTGAGGAGATGCATAAAATTGGGCTATCCATTTGCTGGTGAGTCTGTTTGATTGCTTGATAAGATGATAGGGGCATCATAGACCGATGTGGGAGGGGCCTATCCTAAAATGGAAGACGCTCTCACGGTACCTTGGCGTTCACGAATATGACGGGTCCGCACTTACTGGATAGAAAGTTTTAACCTAAAGTGGTAATGAACCTTGTTTGATAGTGGCCAAAGGGAAAGCTCATAAGATGAGTGGATATGATCCTTCATAGAAAGTGGTGGGGCTTTGTAATTGAAACATTTGGCTCAATGCATCATATGTGATTTCCTACATTTCTAGATATATAACCTTATCTTCGTCACTGAGATGGGAGGGAAATCTTAGAGATGAAGAAATGGAAATGGAACATAGGTTAAAAGCCTTTTCTATGTAAATAACATGAATCAATTTAGGTTGTGGACTAGAAGCTCTCGACTTTGAGCTTGATGATGACACCAAGATTAATGCCGTCTTGAACACTTTGCCTCCTTTTTCAATTAGTTTGTCAAGAATTACAACATGAATAAGCTAAATGTTAGCCTTCATGAACTTAACAATATGTTGCAGAGGGTTGAAGAACTAATTAAGAGGGACAGGCCGATTGCCATGCCTGTTGAAGGTGGCAAATCGAGCAAAAAAAAGAGGAAGGCAAAGAAGAAGCCTCAGAAGAAGGTTGACAAACCTAAAAAGCAGAAGAAGGATAAGACATCAGATGCCTGCCACTTCTGTAAGTAGGCCAACCACTGGAAGAGGAATTGTCCTCAGTATTTGGAGACCAAGAAGCAAAGTAATTTTGAATCCTTTTTCATAGAAACCAATTTGTTGGATACTTTTGCGTCCTAGTGTATTGACTCCGGGGCTTCTACTCATGCATGTAATACATTGCAGGGGTTCAAGACAAGCAGAAGGCTGAGTGACGGAGAAGTGACTCTTTACTTGGAGACTTCTGCAACAGTTGTAGCTACAACTATAGGAACTGCAGATTTGTATTTCAGAGAAGGAATAATTACTCTTAAAGATTGTCTTTATGTACCTAATTTGAGAAGAAATTTGATTTCTGTTTCAAAATTGTGTATGGATGGTTATTCTATTTTTTTTTTCAATAATGTGATTACTATTAAATGGAATAACAAATTACTCACTTATGGAGAACTTGAGAATGGTCTCTATGTTCTCCATCCTTTTCTGGAAACAAACTTAACCGAAATTACGTCAGATGTTATCCCTAAGAAAAGAACTCATGATACAGTTAATCCCACGTGGCTATGGCATTTCCGACTTGGCCACATTAACATAGATCGTATAACTAGGTTGGTAAAGGATGGTCTTTTGGATTTTCTAACTGTAGAAGATCTTCCAACCTGTAAACCTTGCCTTCAGGGTAAGATGACGAAACAACCATTTACAGGAAAGCTTGAAAGATCTACAGGCACACTAGACTTGATACATATTGATGTATGTGGTCCCATGAATGTTAGGACACATAACCAGCATGTTTACTTTATAACATTTATCGATGATTTTTCACGGTGTGGTTACGTGTACCTAATGAGACATAAGTCTGAATCCTTCGAAAAGTTCAAGGAGTTCAGACAAGAGGTCGAGAAACAGTTGGGGAGACAAATTAAGGTCCTTTGATCAGATAGATGGGGCGAATATCTCTTCGATGAATTCAGGGACTACTTAAGGGAAAATGGGATTGTATCATAACTAGCTCCTCCTGATATATCATAATTAAATAGTGTATCGGAGAGGAGAAATCGAACTCTATTGGATATGGTCCGTTCACTTCTCGTCCACTTGGAATTACCTATATCCTTTTGGGGTTATGCATTAGAGACTGCAATATACGTGCTAAACCGGGTTCTAACCAAATTCGTTCCTAAGACTCCATATGAGTTATGGACTGGTAAGAAATCAAGTGTACGACATTTGAAGATTTGGGATTGTCTAGCACATGTTAAAAGAATAAGTGTTGACAAATTGGAATCCAAGACCAGTTGTAGCCTATTTGTAGGTTACCCCAAAAGCTCTATAAGTTATTTATTCTATGACCCAAAGGAGCAAAAGGTGTTTTGCAGTCGAAATGCCTATTTCTTGGAAGAAGACTACATCCTGGACAATCATTGTCAGGAAATAGTTCTTGATGAGGAGAGCCTAGGGGTAGAGGGAGATGTCCAAAGGCTCCAGAAAATAACCAACCTAGAAGGTCTACCCGGGTATCTAGGCCTCCACTTCGTTATGACTATGATAAAAAAAGTTACTTGAAGGAAAACATGAACAGTGAGGAAGATCCCATAACCTATACGGAAGCTATGTTGGACATAGATTCCTTGAAATGGGTAGATGCCATGAAAGCCGAGATGGACTCGATGGAGACCAACAAGGTTACGGGATATATAAGATGAAAGCAATTGGTTGCAAATGGATATATAAGATGAAGAAGGGCCCTGATGATAAGATTGAGACCTATAAAGCTTGTCTTGTGGTGAAAGGGTACACTTAGAAAGAGAGAATCGACTATGAGGAAACATTTTTTCCAGTGGCCATGCTCAAGTCCATTTGGATCCTGCTAGATGTAGCAACACACTATGATTATGTGATTTGGAAAATGGATGTTAAAACCACGTTCTTGAATGGAGATCTTACTAAAGATATCTACATGCAGCAACCACAAGGATTCATTGTTGCAGGTCAGGAACACATAGTGTGTAAGCTTAATCGATCCATATATGGAACTTCAGCAAGCTTCTAGGAGCTGGAACATCCAGTTTGACTCTACCATCAAACAGTTTGACTTTGAGCAAAATCTGGATGAGCCCTGTGTTTAAATGAGGACAATGGGAGATAAGATTACGTTCTTGGTTCTTTATGTAGATGACATCCTACTCATTGGCTTTCACAGCAATTCTCCATGAAAGATCTTGGAGAAGCATCCTACATCTTGGGACTTTGACTCTATAGAGATAGATTAAAGAGGATAATTGAATTATCCCAATCTACTTACATTAACAAGATTGTCAAGAGATATAGCATGGAGAATTCCAAGAAAGGAAATGTTCCTTTCAGGCACGGAGTTACTCTCTCCAAGGGTATGTCTCCCAAGACTCCTGAGGAGATTGGCATAAGAGAGGTTCCCTATGCCTCAACTGTAGGGAGCATCATGTATGCCATGCTGTGCACTCGGCCTGACATTGCTCAGACAGTGAGTGTGGTAAGTAGATATCAATCAAATATAGGACAGGAGCACTGGACAACTGTGAAAAACATACTGAATTACATTTGAAGGAGAAAAGAGTTTTGTCTAGTATTCGGTGGTAGTTCACTACAAATCCTAGGGTATACTGATGCGGACTTCCAATCAAACCCAGATGATAGAAAGTCTACATTTGGTTATATCTTCATGGTGGGGTCCTATGTAGTTAGCTAGAAAAGCAGCAAACAGGAGTCCACCACAGATTCCATAACTGAGGCCGAGTACATTGCCGTAAGTGAAGCTGCAAGGAATCCGTTTGGATGAAAAAGTTCATTCAGTTATTAGGAGTTGTTCCGTCCAGCACATCACCCATTCCATTGTTGTGTGACAACATTGGAGCTATTGCTCAGGCTAAGGAGCCACGAGCCCACTCGAAGTTGAAGCACTTCGAGAGGAAGTACCACGTACTGTGGGAGATTGTTGGTAGAGGGGACATCCAGATTTAGAAGGTAGCATCAGTGGAGAATGTGGCAGACTCATTGACTAAGCCACTCACACAAAAAGTGTTTGAGAAACATGTGGAAAGTATAAGACTCCAGCTTGTACGAAATTGGACCTAAGTGTAAGTGGAAGCTATTAAACAGTGTATGCCCTTAACTCTAATAAAAATGATGTACATTATTGACATTTATTGTAAATGAATAAAGTACATAATTGATTTATGTTATCTATAGTGTGTTTCTGTGTAATACCCTTAAACTAGACACTTATGATACTCGTGTTAGTTTAGAATCTTCACAGTGATTGGACAGACCTGGAGAGGTTTATCTTGCTAAGGCTGAAACTAATGTGTTGCCAAGTCGGTTGGGGTGGCTTTTCTCAGCTACTAGGGCGAAACCTGAAGCACGTGTAGTGTTGGTTTGTTTAAAACTCTGAACATGACCATTTTCTAGTTATGCCCTGGACCTTGAAGACAAATGGGCAAAACTGGAAAGTTACACCTGACCCCTAGACTCGATTATGGTACTGCACTTGGTGTTGGATTGGGTTGTGTTTGATATGCCAATTAGTGAGATCCTTAGAAGGGGTCAAAACCTGGGTATGTTGGGGCAGTTTGAGAATTCACCTGAGTGGGTGATCATAGTGATAGAATCAGCCCCTTTGTCAGACAAAGTAAATGATCGGGGAATGCACTCTCTCTAATGGAAACCTAAACTGCCGACAGTTGATTTCAAACTTGTTAAGATTTGTTTTGCAAAATATATTTATATAGAGATATACATATATATATATTATGGTTTCACAAAATGTTTGCAAAATGTTTTAATTCCTGAGATCCATGTAAGCAGAGAGTGCAACACTTTACCTTGCAGCCGAGGGAGAGGTCCTCTCTTGTTGGGCAGTGTTTGATCATTATAGATTGAGAGGTTAAGTGTAAGACCATCTACGGCTTTTACCTGATGGGCTAATCTCACTTAAGTCCATAGTCCTTGGGCCTTCATAAGGTAAACCCATACTGATGAGCTCAGGGGTTCACTGTCTTCAGCAGTGAATTCGGCCAAGCCTTGTAACAAAGGCTAGGTTGAACCCATATGGCTTTTGTGGAGATCAATGCTAGGGTCCCACGCTATACAAAGAGAGCCGTGCTAGCCAACAAATTAAAGGGAAAGTAAGCCTGATAACTTAATGAGCCTAAAGCCCAATTTGAACTAGCTTAATGAGATTAATAAGAGATGTGCAAATTTGAGTTCAAATTTGCTTCTAGATCAGCAAGAGGATAAGATATGTCTTATCCACTTAGGAGTTTAGATCCAAATAAAGATTTGGATCAAAGAACCCTCTCCTGATATGATTAGGAAGCTGATCCAAGAAGGATTATAAATAGATGGAGAAATCCTTCTGTTAAACACTTTTTGCAAATTCAGATCTTCTCTATTCTTGCCTCCTGACCCAGTTTGATCTCCATTCTTGGACTGATCAAGAAAGTTTCTTGATTCTAATTCTTGCTTGAAGAAGCAGATCTGAAGTTGTGCTCATATCCCTTGCATGATCCTTGCTGAAGGATTATAATTCTTGTTGAAGAATTGCTTTGCTGATCTTGCCTCACCCTAAGCTGTGTCATCTTTAGTGGAGGTGGGATTTGGTGACCTCTTTGGGCGTGAACACCTACATTGGGAGCTACTTGCATGGATTATGTATCAGGTATAATCCTCCCTTAATTTTGGTTTTAGATTTGGTCTAGTTTGTTTCAAGAACGAACCTTGAAAAATGTAGTTTTTCTAAATTAGGGAATAGGATTCCCAGAAGGGAGAAAGAAATTTTTGAAATTTCGCCCAACCACCCTTCATGGTTCGGCCATCCATATGATGGATCTTCCTTCCCTTCATGCCTTGCCTTGCACCTCGGGCACAAATTGGCCTCTACACCTTTTATGCACCTTGCGATTTTAAAACACTGTGTTCAACACATGTTTAATCTACTAGGTACATGTGTTAATAGAATCTAATCTTTGGTCTGATTATGAACACTGTCAAATCCTTCTAATAGTTGGCCCATCCTTTTTTAATAAATGATGATAATTTCATTATATCACAATTGGATTTGAGATTGAAAGCTCATACATCTCTTGGAGAGGCGCGAGTTGCAGCCTCCCCCAACAAGATACAAGGAAAATAAAAAGCAAAACATATCACAATTGAGTCCCTGTATTAGTGAGGTACTGATTCTGGATAAGCTTCTATCAAGTGCACTCATTTTGCATCGGTATCTGTTCATGAAATGTAACTTGTAAAACTAGTTGTATCTTGCTTTTGTGTAACTAGAGTTTAATTTTTTGTATTTTTTTTTACATTTTCTACAAAATTTCTGCAATTTCTGCAATTTTCTATAATTTCTTTTAAAATTTATTTTGCAATTACCTGATCCGTATCTACCCTATGTCAATCATGAAAAAGAAAGAATAATTCTCAAAGATTTTTTGGGTATACATTGACCTAACCTGGTTGTAGCTTTGATCGAGAAATGTAAGAGAGAGAGAGAGAGAGAGAGAGAGATCTTCCACATTGCACCATTGCCCCATCCACATTGAACCATTGTTTATGTCATAGTACCCTATCTACTAGTACTTATTATTTTGGTCCCAATTGTTTAGAGCATTCTATCCATCCCTAAGATAATTCATATCAATTGTCTCTTCAGGAAAATAACCACTTGTATAATTTGCACAGTTAGAAATCATCCAAAATATCCCCTCACTTTCTTGATAATGGTCCACAATTTCCCTCAACTTTCAGATAGAGATGTTCCATTAAATGAAAATGGGCAAAATTTCTAGTGTGTCCATTTTTCAAACATCAAATGGTTGTGTTTAGAGATGAGAAAATGGATTTCTTTTGCTGGTAATAATTCTTTGTTTAGGATAAAGGTACATGCCAATTGACAATTGGATAGACATGTCACGAACTGGAATCAGGTACAGTTTGGAATTAGATGCAATATTATGCTTAAGAAACTTGGAATTCCATAAACAGAGAATTTCTTCCTTTCCAATTATTTCCCTTTCTAGCTTATGTTTTGAACTTTTCTTAAGTGGATATTGATAGTTACTTTCAAGAAGAATCTTTTCATTTGATTTTTCTCATTTTCTTCTTGAGATCAATTACTACTTTTATGAATTGATTGAATCAGGGATAGAGTGTGGTTTCAAGTTACTTGATTTTTTTGGAAGGGGATTATGACATTTTGCCAACAGTAATTAGGATCTTTTGCTGCCAAGGATGGGCCAAGGGCAACAAGGTAAATTTGCTTCTGTAACCAAGGGCTGATATGTTTGAGGGCTGTTGTGTCCGACATGAGGAGGAGAAAGCATGTTAGAGGCCCTGGGTGTTATCCCAAGGGTGGAGACTCTGATGGTCAAGTTTCTCAAGTATGCAAAGGGGGTCAGACGAGGCCTGAGGAGAGTGCTCAGACGAGGTCACCAGGGAGATGGAGAGCTTAAGAGCAAGAGTAAGCCAAGAAGCCAAGATGTTCTTACCAAATAAGGAACACCCCTATTTATACTTGAGCTCGCTTGGAGCTTGTTAGCAGCGGATGGCGAAGATTGTATCTGGTCGATTCCATGTGGCACCATCCTGGCCCTACCACATGCACCTACATCATTTTCCCCCCACTCTCAAGGCCATGGAGGAAGGATGAGTGGAGACCTCGGCTTTAGTTGAAGAGAGTGCAACATCATTATTGGCGCTGGATGGCGTGTCTAGTGAGAACATCAGCTTCGGCGGAGAGAGCATTAATTCAAAAGCGCGGAGGCATTAGCATCGGCTGCTGAGGGCTTCCCGTAATCGTCTTGGTGGCAACTGCTTTGTAGTTGACTCCATCTCCTGGGAGTGTGATGGAGGGCCAAGGGCTAGGTACCGTGCCTTGTGAAGTTGTGAGGTGATTGTGCCCCTCGGTTTTGTGCTTCATAGACGTCATGGTGGACCCGTATGTAAGATAGGCGTCAGCATCGGCTGATCATTGTCATGTATGGGACAGGTGATGGATCGGTCTACTATAGTTGTGTGTGAGATGGATGTAGGTGTTGACTGGAATGGCCGTACGTGGGGCGAGTCTTGGCATTGATTGGTGGTGATCGTATGCAAGATGGGCATTAGGTCATGATTGTATGCATTATGGGTTTCGGCGTCAATTGGTCATGACTGTATGCAAAACGGGCATCGGGTCGTGACCTTACGCGATACGGGCATTGGGTCAGTCGGGTTTAGTTGCTTTTAGCCTAGAGCCATGGGCAAACCAGGTGACTCGCTCGGCGCCGTTTTGCATTCCCGAGGTCGACATCACGTGTCAGACTGTCAGGTCTACTGCTCCATGGTCGTTGGAACAACGTGATCTGAGCCGTTCATTTTTCTTTAAATAGGGCACTAGTTGAGGCAGTCACCACCATTTGCTTTCTTCATCTTGAGCTTTCAGAGACCTTGTCCACCTTCTTAGCCAATCCCTTAACTTATAGAGACCTCGATTATTAGGTAAAGGACTGCCCCCTTAGCCATGTCTTACTCCAATTCTGATCCTGAATGCTATGACCTCCTTGACTTATCGGGTGTGAACTCACCTCATCCTACCACTTCCACTGAGAGCTCTAGTAGTGAGTCCGAGGGCTCGCCTTCGAGGCCCGAGGTCTAAGTACAGAGGGAGAGGGCTGCTCCTAGAGGTGTCGAGTGTGACCAGAGGGGCGGTGACTCTCCCAATGAGAGTATTGGTTCTACGAGGCCGAGAGGCAGCATAGAAGCAAATGCCTTGGCATCACCTAAAGTGGTGGAAGGCGATGAGGCTGAAGAGTCGAGCCCTGAGTACATAGCTGAGGCCACGACCTGAGGTATAACCATAATGCGTTATCCATGTTGCGGCATGGGTAGTGAACTTAGCATAGAGCACAAGAAGGCTCTTGTTTAGTTGTACCATATTCTGAGGGGATATAGGCTTAGAGTCCCCAATACTGGTGATAGGCCTTGGCAGCCCAAGGAGGGGGAGGTGTGCATGCACGAGCACTAACTCCAGTTTGGCCTTAGATTCCCCCTTTATCCCCTTGTCTCTGAGCTGTTGAGGTGTTATAACATTTCTATCAGTCAACTTGCCCCCAATGCCATGATGATGATCGTTAATGTGTTGGTGATGTCACAACTCTGAGGTGTCTGTGTGACTGGGAAGATATTTCGGTTCATTTTGTTCTGAGGAGATACCCTTCTGGAGAGGGTTTGTATTATTTCCAGGCCCGTCTTGGAAGGGTTGTGGACAACCCATCATTTGTTCATAATTAGAAGAAGAAATACTTCTTCATGTCCTGTCCGGAGGGTTGGTCGTTTAGGTCGGACTGGGGGGAGCTAGATCTCATAGCCGAGTGGATAGCGCCCTATTTATGGGATGAGGAATCCTACGTGGTTGCCCGAATTCGGGTGTTGGGGATGATCCGTGCCGAGCCCTTGGTGTCAGAAGAAGCGTTGGTGTGGGCTGGCCTTAGCCCCACCCACCTTGGCAGGGGAACTCCTGCTAACGACTTTACACGTCAGCTTTCTTCTTTTGTACCTCATACTAACATGCTCACGGTGCTTTTGCAGAGATGCAGGGGAATGCCAAAGAGATGTTGCTGGAGGTGGCTAAGTCCCTGAAGAAGACTTCCAATGAGGGGCCATCGAAGAAGCAAGCGGTGAAGGGAGCACCAGCCAAGAAAGAACCTTGGCCGAAGGCGCTTGTTGGGGCCAGGGCTGAGAAGAGGAGAGGGCCTGCTGAGGCCAAAAAAGGGAAGGAACCCATAGAGGCTGACCAACGTAGGGAGCCTGACGCAAAGAGGTCCATCGAAACCCTCCAGTTTCTGACGGGAAAGAGGCTAGCCACAAAGGATTGCCCAGTTGAGGGTAGTGAAGGGGGTCCATGTACGCCAGGGGGGTGCCTAACCGAGGGTGCTGTTGGGGGGTCCCGCCACTGTTGGGGTCGGCTAGGCCCTGCTAATGGGAATTCTCTCGGTTGGGGACTAGCACACCTAGATCTAAGCAAGCGTATGGTGTGTCCGAAAGCACATCGTTAAACTCCCCAGAACACCAGTTTAAATATTTATAACTTTTACTGTTTCTCAAACAACTACTAATGTAGTAAATGGGTGAGAACGGGTTGTATCCATAGGGAAGTAAGTGAAAAATTAATATATACTTAGATCCGGACAAGAGAATGCAATCAAGAATGGTAGAAAATATGAAAATAAAATCTATTATTGCTGAAATTAAATGTTTCAAATTTAAACAAGACAATAAATAAAAATTAGAATTTAATAAAGTATGAGAATCAACAAAGGAAATAAAAGAAATAAATAAAAAAATGATCCAGAATCCGGATCCGGTGGCGGTAGCTGTAGATCAGCCAGACAACTTGTAGAAACCCCTCCTGACAAGAACCGGGCGTCCGTCCTTTCTACAACCCTCAAACCCCTCGAGACACCTTAGCCTTGAACTGAATGAATTCAGATCTGCAAAACAGAGAAACGAACAAGAATTAAATCTAAAATATTGCAGAAATAAAAATAACAGAAAAGAAAACAAAGAAAAGAAAACAGTGCTTGATCAGATCCAGTAGGAGTAATTGCAGATTGGTTGAACAGCTTGCAGGAACCCTTCCTTACAAGAACTAAGCATCCTCCCCTTCTACAACCCTTGGACTACTCTAGAAACCTTAGCCTTGTTAAATGGGTGCATTGACCAACCCCTTCTCCAGGGCCCCTGGGGTCGTTTTTATAGAGAAGGGTGGATATAACTAGAATTAGAGACAAAGAGGGGGGTGGCAGCTGTGTTTTAGCAAAAATATGGGTGCCTTAGAGTTTAGAATGAAGGGTTAGGATGGTTCTAGGGTGATCCTAAGGCTGAGAAGAAAAGGAGAGGGTGGCCAATCTTATATAGGGTTGGGATTTAATGGCTAAAAGCTGAATGGTGAAGATTAGAATTTAGGTAGCTCCCTAGGGTTAGAATGCTAAAAAGAGAGTGCCTTAGAGTGAATAGTGGAGATTAGAAGGGATGGAAGGTGATGATTTAGTAGTTAGGGGYGACTAGGTTTGTTAAGAGCGAAAAGAATGGGTTAAAAGGCGTCATAGGGTTTGCTAAGGCGTGGAGAGCATGCTAATACAGTAGGAGGGGCGCCAAACTAGGTTTAGCAGCTAGGAGGCGCCCTCCTGCTTTCAGTTTTTCACAAAAGCACCCCCTTTCTCAGCTGGACTTCACACCAACTTCTCAAAATCTGCATTTCAGCCATGAAAACTTCCTAGTTTTCCCCAAAATTTGCACAGAGACCCTCGGAGGTCACAACATTGAATTTAACTGGGAAAAGGGCATACTTTGACTATTCTAAGGCCGAAAATACCCTTGAAATGTGAAATGATGCCCTTAAGGCATCAAATACAAAGTTATAACACCCCCAACTTAACCGTTGCTAGTCCCTTAGCAATGCAGCCTTAAAATTACACTGAGTATAGAGATCCTTCCCATCTCAAGATCATCCCTACAAGAATGAGTAAGCATCCTAATCCAACATTCTTAAACTCTGTATAGATCGGTATTGGGCTTTAGGGGTAAAACTATCATACTTTGAATATTACAGAAACTTTGCTTAAAAATCTTAAATTCCCTTCCATTTGCAGATTGTCTTGATAAGCTGAGATTGAATTTTGAAAATCAAACGGGTATTCTTCTTATCATTTTTGATAGTGGATTTCTACCCCTGAACTTGACATGCACACTTATTTTTATTGCTACCTTCCATTGTTTTATGCAAATCTCGACACTTGGCTTAGGTGAAGAGACCCAATTACTAAGTGTAGGGTGTCCATTGACCTTTTATTCTTTTTTTTTTTTGCAACACATTTCAGAGCAGTCCACTGTTTCTAACAATTAATTTTTTTTCTAATTTCTTAATCTTTCTCTTCTTATCTTGGTAGGGGCAAACTTGGAAGTATTTTCCAATTTCTAAACAGTTTCACAACATTCAAATGAGACCAATTTTTACTCACACTTGCTACTAATTTCTACAAAATTCAATATTCTTTTATCAGTTTCCTCAACCTTTTCTATTTGAGAATCTCTTTTAATGGAAAAAAATCTCAAAAATTGTTAGTGAAATTTTAATTCTACATTTCTAAAGG
Source organism: Nelumbo nucifera (assembly GCF_000365185.1). Next base: position 27,228 of record NW_010729148.1, on the reverse strand, counting down.
CTTAGCTCCTCAATCATCATTTTTTTTCTCTCTCTTTCCTTACCCCCAACTTAAATGCCATTGTCCCTAATGACATGACCAGAATGATGCAAAAAGGATATGGGCCAAAGGGAGCAATGAATAGGGTTTTCTTGAGGAGTTCAAGGTCTGCCACCTAGTCTCGAATCAAGAAAAGAAAAACAAATCCTAAAAGCAAAACCACTAAAAACTACGTTGGGTTGCTTCCCAACCAGTGCTAAGTTTAACATCTTCAGCCGGACACATTCACACACTTCTTCCATCTACACTTTCTAACTCACTTTCATCTTCATATATACAGGGCTCAGACTGGGCTAACCATGGGGCAGACAGGGCATCTAAAATATCATCAACTACATCTATCTTGCACTCATCTTCCCCTAGGTTTGGATACTTAGTGGCATTAAAAACATTTAACCGGACTTTTTGCTCCCCTAATGAAATGTCCATTTCTTCCAATTTACAGTTAGTGTTTGCATTGGCCGTTGCTAGAAATAGACATCTTAAGGTTATCGGGATGTGGTTCAGTTCCTCAGTTGGGGTCATGTTTGGGATGATAAAATCCACTAGGAAGTGACAACCCTCTACCCTAACAATGACGTTCACAATAACACTTCGAGGAGTCTTGACTGACCAATCAGCGAGTTGTAGAATTACTGGGGTTGGTTCTAACTCACCGATCTTGAACCTATCATGAATGGACGAAAGCATATTTATACAGACCCCTAGATCCAAGAAGACCCGATCAAAGATGATTCCGAAGATGACACAGCTTGTGAGAGGAGCACTAAGGTCTTTCATTTTTCGGGGAAAGTGGTTTAAGAGAGCTGCAGTAACATCTGCCGAGAGCATTATTCTTTGTGGGGCCGATCGTGGCTCCATCATTTATAGCTCTTTCAAAAACTTGGCATAGGCCGAGACAAGTTGGATCGCGTCGAGGAGAGGGAAGTTAATATGGACTTCCCTGCTCTCCTCTTTGCGAGTCTCTTTCTTCTTTCACACCGGCCCGACTATGAGTGCAGTTGGAAAGGGAACTACGGGTTGGTTCACTAAAGGTTCTTCTTTTGAAGTTTCCTTTCCTTCTTCTCCCCCCAACTTAGGGTCTTCCTACTCCTTTTCTTCTTCATTAACTCTCTTTTTCTCACACGGGTTCTCTAACATCCTCCCATTCCCTAAGGTTGTAATAACCTTGGTATTTTCAAGCTGAGGGTCCATAGGAGGTGGTTGAATCTGCTGTGTAGGAAAGCTTGGTGGCTGATTTCTAGGGTTTGCAACCAGTTGACTTGGTGGTCCTATTCAGCTTCGGCTAGCTGTCCTATTCGGCTCTCTAATCTATCGATGGACTGTTGCTAATTTAGTATCAGCTGTTGAAGCTGCATGAATTGATCATCTACTGAACGGGATTATGGAGGTTTTGGGTAACCCTAATACGGTTAGGCCAGTTGGTTCCTAGGATACATCTGCTGGAATTGGGTTTGCCCTTGTGGCCTCTAAAATTGCTGGGCCCTAGAGTTAGATGGATGGTAGTTCTGGGACTGTGTGTAGGTTTGACATGGTTGAGCTGATTGAGTCCCAGGGTAATCATTGTACTCCCAGTGGGTCTAGGCTTCATACCATTGAGAATGCACATTTGGTAGGGGGGTTTCTTGGACTTGGGCCCTATAAATGAAGTTGGACTGATTTTCCCACCCAGGGTTATATGGGTGAAAGAATGGGTTAGCATTGGGTTGAAAAAATTTGTTGGCCGCATTTACTTGGTCTAGAATGACTAGTTGACATGGGCTCACCGTAGGGCATTGGCTAACATTATGGGCCAGGCTTGCACAGATGGAACATGTTGGATAGGATGAGAAGGTTGGGTATGGGCCACTTTGTTGACGATATGCAAGGATTTGGTCAATTCTGTGGGCCATCCCATTAATCTTGTCTAGTTGTCGAGACATATGGTTCCAATCTATTTGTGTCTCAGGTTGGAAGTAATTTCTCATTCCACACACTCCGATCATTGAATTCATTTTCTCTTATTTTGTTTTAACCCCCCTTTTTTCTTTTTCTTCTTTTTGAAATTTGAAATTTAAATTTTGAATTTTAATTTCAAACTTAGATTTTGAAATTTAAATTCTAAAATTTAAACTCAAATTTGAATTTTTAAGTTTTTATTATCTCTTTTTTTATTTTTTATGTTTTTTTTTTGAAATTTGAAATTTAAATTTTGAATTTTAAATTCAAAGTGAGATTTTGAAATTTAAACTCAAATTTGAAATTTGAAATTTTATTTATTTTTTATTTTTTATTTATTTTATCTTTTATTTTATTTTATTTATTTATTTTTAAATTCGAAATTTAAATTTTTGAAAATTTAAATTCAAATTCACATTTTGATAATTAAGTTCCTAAAATTTAAATTCAAATTTGAAATTTTAATTTTTTGTATATGCAAGCAAATCAACCACATGAGCTAGGGTTGACCTAGGGTTTCCTAAACTAGTGGTTCATCTAATGTGAATCCTCTTAGGTTCACTTGGAATTACACCTCTTATTTTAGAAAACTACATTTTCAATTATCGTTCTTGAATCCAAAACCGGACCAGATCTAAAACCAAAAGAGGATGAGAGGAATATACCTGATACAAAGTAGAAGTAACTCCCAATGAAGGTGTTCACACCCAAAGAGAATACAAAATCCCGCTTCCACCGGAGATGACACAGTGTGTAATAAAGCAGGATCAGTAGGATGGCTCTTTAGTAAGAACCAGGATTCTTCAACAAGAATCGAACAGGGGCTGGTGAGCACAACTTCAGATTGTTTCTTCAGCTAAGAAATAATATTAAGAACCTTTATTTATCAATTCCTCAAGAGGAGATCGAATTGGGTAGGGATGGCAAGAATAAAAGGGAATTTTGCAGGTTGCTGTGCTATTTAGCTAAGGAATTCGCCCCCTTATTTATAGCCTTCTTAGGATCAGCCTCCTAATCTAATTAGGAGAGAGTTCCATAATCCAAATCTGATATTTGGATATGGACTCTTGAATGGATAAGACTTATCTTATCCTTCATCTAATCCTAATCAGATTATAAATCCTTTCTTGTCTCCTTTTAATTAACTAGCTTAAGCCCAGATCGAATTGGGCTTTAGGCTTATTAAGTTTATGTGCTCACTTAACCTCTTAACATGCTACCTAGTTGGCTCTCTTTGTATGGCGTTGGACCCAAACATTGATCTACACATCAGCCACATGGGTTCAGCAAATCCTTTGTTACAATGCCTGGCCAAATTCATTGTAGGAGACAGTGAACCCCTGAGTTCATAACTATGGGCTCTTAATGGAACCAACATTTACACTAAATGGTCCTTAGATCCAGACACCTTGTTTAAATCCAAGGACTATGGGCAGATGCAAGATTATCACATGAGGTATTACCCTCAATGGTCTTACACTTAACCTCTTAGCCCATAATGATCAAACATTGCTCGACAAGAGATGACCTCTCCCCTGGTTGCAAGGAATAGTGCTGCACTCTCTTCTCACATGGATCCTGGGAATAAAAACATTTTGCAAATATTTTGAAACCAAAATATATATATCTGTATCTATATAAATATATTTTGCAAAAACAAAATTCAACGATTGAAATCAACTTCCGACAGTTTAGGTTTCCATCAGAGAGAGTGTATTACCCAATCATTCTCTTTGTCCAACAAAGGCGTTGATCCTATCACTATGATCACCCACTCAGATGAATTCTTGGACCGTCCCAACATACCCAGGTTTTGACCCCCTCTAATGATCTCATTGGTTGGCATATCAAAGATAGCCTGATCTAACACCTAGTGCAGTACCATAATCGAGTCTAGGGGGTCAAGTGTAACTTTCTAGTTTTCCCCATCTATCTCCAAGGTCCAAAGCAATACTGGAATTTTGGTCCGGTTCAGGGTTTCAAGAAAACCCGCACTACATGTACCTCAGGTCTTACCCTATTAGCTAAGATAAGCCACCCCAACCAACTTGGCGGCACATTAGTGTTAGCCTTTGCAGGATAAATCTCCCTAGATTTATCCAATGGCTGAGAAGATTCTAAACTAACACGAGTCTCATAAGTGTCCAGTTTAAGGGTATTACATAGAAACACACCACAATGACATGAATTAATTATGTACTTTATTCATTTATAATAAAGGTCAAAAGATACATCAATCTGATTGAAGCTAAGTGAAGGGATGAGAGATCCATGATATGGATGGCCGAACCCTGCGGGTAGGTTGAGCGAAATTTCAAAAATTTCTTTCTCCCATATGGGAATCACATTCCCTATTTTAGAAAATTACATTTTCAAGGATCAATCTTGAACCCAAACCGAACTAGATCTGAAACCAAAATGTAGGAGAGTGATATACCTGATACGAGTAGTAGTAACCCTCAACAAAGGTGTTCACGCCTAAGGAGAATACCAAAGATTGCTCCCACACAACATAGGGTGGAGTAGAATCGGCAGGATGGTTCTTCAGCAAGAACCTGATTCTTCAGCAAGAATCTGATGGTGGGCGAGTGAGCACGACTTCAGATCACCTTTTCTGCCGAAAGATGATATTAAGAACCTTTCTTGATCGCTCCTACAGGTGGAGATCAAACTGGTAATGGCAGCAATAGCAGGAGAAGGCAAGAGCAGAAGATGGCGTCAGTCTAACTATATGCTGTCTTCTCTCTTGAATCAATAAGCTGAAGGATGAACTGGAGGTTCGCCCAACTCCTCTATTTATAGCCTTAAAGAGAGGTTCTCTTAATCCCATTAGGAGTTTCGTAATCCAAATCTTGTATTTGGATCTGGACTTTCTTTAAGAGATAAGGATAATCCCTTATCTTATCTGCAGATAAAGATCAGCCCTCCTAATCTAATTAGAAGTTTCCTGATCCAAATCTTTATTTGGATCTGGAACCTCTGAGTGGATAGGGACAATCCCTTATCCTATCTGCTAATCTAAATCCCAGAACCGCCCCTCTTTAATTAATCTGATTAAGCCATTTTAAATTGGGCTTTAGAACCATTAAGTCTATGTGCTCACTTATCCTCCAAACTGCTGCCCAGTTGGATATCCTTGTATGGAGTGGGACCCAAACATTGATCTATACATCAGCCACATGGGTTCAGCCCAACCTCTGTTATAAGGCCTGGCCGAATTTACTGTAGTAGACAGTGAACCCCTAAGCCTATCACCATGGGCTCTTAATGGGCCTAACATTTACACTAAATGGTCCCTGGGTCAAGCCACCTTATAAAAACCCAAGGACTGTGGGCAGATGCAAGATTAACCCGTCAGGTATTGTCCTCAATGGTCTTACACTTAACCTCTCAGCCCATAATGATCAAACCCTGCCTGACAAGAGAGGACCTCTCCCTCGGCTGCAAGGTACAATGTTGCACTCTCTAATCACATGGATCTTGGGAATTAAAACCTTTTGCTAACATTTTGAAACCATAATATATATAAGTATATCTCTATATAAATATATTTTGCAAAAACAAATTTCAACGGTTGAAATCGACTGTCGGCAGTTTTGGTTTCCATTAGAAAGAGTGCATCCCCGATCATTCTCTTTGTCTGACAAAGGGGCTGATCCTGTCATTATGATCACCCACTCAGATGAATTCTCGAACTGTCCCAACATATCCAGATTTTGACCCCCTCTAAGGATCTCATTGATTGGCATATCAAAGACAGCGCAATCCGACACCTAGTGCAGTATCATAATTGAGTGTAGGGGTCAGGTGTAACATTCCAGTTTTGCCCATCTTTATCCAAGGTCCAGGGCAATACTGGAATTCTGGTCCAGTTCAGGGTTTCAAGAAAACCCACACTATATGTACCTCAGGTTTCACCCTTGCGGCTGAGACAAGCCACCCCATCCAACTTGGCGGCACATCTGTGTCAACCTTGGCAGGATAAATCTCCCCAGATCTATCCAATGGCTATGAAGATTCTAAACTAATATGGGTATCATATGTGTCTAGTTTAATGGTATTACACAGAAACACACCATTATAACATGAATCAAATATGTACTTTATTYATTTACATTAAATGTCATAATGTACATCATTCTGATTGGATCTAAGGACATATACTATCTAACAGCTCCCACTTGCACTTAGGTCCAATTGGGTACAAGCCGGATTCCCACACTTTCCACGTGTTTCTTAAACACTTTCTGTGTCAGTGGCTTAGTCAATGGGTCTGCCACATTCTCCGCTGATACTACCTTCTGAGTCAAGACGTCCCCTCTTCCAACTTTCTCCCACAGTACATGGTACTTCCTCTCAATGTGCTTCGACTTCGAGTGGGCTTGTGGCTCCTTATCCTGAGCAATGGCTCCAGTGTTGTCACACAACAATGGAATGGATGATGTGCTGGATAGAACTACTCCTAATTCCAAAATGAACTTCTTCATCCAAACGGCTTCCTTGGCAGCTTCACTTTTGGCAATGTATTCGGCCTCGGTTGTGGAATCTACGGTGGACCCCTGTTTGCTGCTTTTCTAGCTAACAACACACGATCCTATAGTGAAGATATAACCAGATGTAGACTTTCTATCATCCGGATCTGACTAGAAATCCACATCAGTATACCCCTAGATCTATAGTGAACTTCCATCGAATATCAGACAAAACTCTTTTATCTTTCGAAGGTATTTTAGTATGTTTTTCATAGCGGTCCAATGCTCCTGCCCTAGGTTAGATTGGTTTCTGCTTACCACACTCACTGCCTTAGAAATGTCAAGACGAGTGCACAGCATGGCATACATGATGCTCCCTACGGCTGAGGCATAGGGAACCTCTTTCAAGCCCTCAATCTCTTTGGGAGTCTTGGGATACATACCCTTGGAGAGAGTGACTCCATGCCTGAATGGAACATTTCCTTTCTTGGAGTTCTCCATGCTGTATCTCTTGACTATTTTGTCAATGTAAGCAGACTAGGATAATCCTATTATCCTCTTCGATCTATCTCTATAGAGTCGAAGACCCAATATGTAGGAGGCTTCTCCAAGATCTTTCATAGAGAATTGCTATGAAAGCCACACTTTCACCATAGTTAACATTCCTACATCATTCCCAATGAGTAGTATGTCATCTACATATAGAACCAAGAACATAACCTTATCCCTACTGGTCTTCTTGTAAACACAGGGCTCATCCGGATTTTGCTCAAAGTCAAACTATTTGATGGTAGAGTCAAATCAGATGTTCCAACTCCTAGAAGCTTGCATAAGTCCATAGATGGATCGGTTGAGTTTACGTACCATGTGTTCCTGACCTGCAGCTATGAAACCTTATGGTTGTTGTATATAGATATCTTCAGTAAGATTTTCATTTAGGAATGCGGTTTTGACATCCATTTTCCAAATCTCGTAGTCATTGTAAGCTACTACAGCAAGCATGATCCTAATGAATTTAAGCATGGCCACAAGTGAAAAGGTTTCCTCATAATCGATTCCCTCTTTCTAAGTGTACCCTTTCGCCACAAGACGAGCCTTGTAAGTCTCAACATTTGTAACCAATTGCCTCTACCCCAAGGGGTGGATCTACTAGAGTCCGAACTCCATTGATTTCCCTTGAGTCCATCTCAGCTCTCATGGCATCTACCCACTTCAAGGAATCTATGTCCAACATAGCTTTCGAATAAGTCACTAGATCCTCCTCATTGGTCATGGCTTCCACTAGGTAACTTTCTTGGTCATAGCTATAACGAACTGGAGGTTTGGATACCTGGGTAGATCTTCTAGGTTGGTTATTTTCTGTTGCTGGTGGGACATCTCCCACTACCCCTGGGCTCTCCTCATCAAGAATAACTTCCCGATGATGATTATCCAGGATGTAATATTCTTCTAAGAAGTGGACATTTTGAATGCAAAATGCCTTTTGCTCTTTTGGATCATAGAATAAGTAACCCACAGAGCCTTTGGGGTAACCTATAAAAAGGCAATGACTGGTCTTGGATTCCAATTTGTCAGCACTAGTTCTTTTAACATGTGTCGGACAACCACAAATTTTCATGTGTTTCACACTTGGTTTCTTATCGGTCCAAAATTCATAGGGAGTCTTTGGAACGGATTTGGTTGGAACCCGGTTCAACACGTATATCACAGTCTTTAATGCGTAACCCCAAAAGGATGTGGGTAGTTTTGAGTGTGCGAGAAGTGATCGGACCATATCCAATAAAGTCCGGTTCCTCATTTCTAACACACCTTTTAACTGTGGTGTAGTAGGAGGAGCTAGTTGTGATAATATCCCATTTTCTTTTAAGTAGTCATTGAATTCATTGGGGAGATATTCACCTCCTCGATCTGATCGAAGGGCCTTAATGTGTCTTCCCAACTGTTTCTCGACCTCTTGCCCAAACTCTTTGAACTTTTCAAAGGATTCAGACTTGTGTCTCATTAGGTACACGTAACCATACCGTGAGTAATTGATAAGCTTAAGTTATTCATAAGAATTTCAGGTGTTTTTAGGTTTAATTGTTGAGATTCTATGGTTAATTTGGGTATCTTTGAGTCAATTTAATGCATTTGGATGTTTTGTCACTTTTCAGGTAACTAATCGTCAAAGATGAATCTTCGGGGCCAATTTGGAACAAGCTGATAAAGATCATGGACTAAAGTGTGAAGCTCTACAAGTTTTTGGACTAATCGTCAAAGATGCTAGGGTTAATGGCGACTTTTGTTTTTTTTTTCTAATTTTTAGGTGGTGATATATAGGAAGGAGGTGGAGTTGAAAGAGAGAGATCTTTTTGGATGAAGAACACTCAATTCGAAGAGAAAAAAAAACAAGGGAGAAGACAAGATTGAAGATCGTTAAGTCAAGATTGAGAGATCGTTTGTAATATACTTTCTTTTTCTCTTGTAACATCATGTTTACTCTTGATATTGGGATGTTGCTTGTTCTTAATTACATCATGAGTGGCTAAGTTTTTATTGTTTGGGATTAATACTTGATCATGCCTTGATTTTCATTTATTAATAAAATCGATGAGGTTCTTGTTATATTGTGTTATTTGTGCTTATTACTTATCATTGATTGATCACCAATGATTTGTTCTTTAATCAAGATTATTCATTGAGAAATGATAATTGAGGTGGAACTAATAACACTTATTCAACCAATAATTAGGTAGAGATATCAATTGTTGGTAGGATTTCCTTATAGGTGTATTAACAACTTGGGTTTATGCAAAGAGGATTTCGATTGAAAGAATAAGAATTCATTGATTGTAATTCCATTTAATTGAACATAGGTTTAGCTAATCGACTCTTGAGAAAGATTGACTAGTGCTTTTAGGAAACACTTTGGAATATAACAACCCTCGTGAGATTTTATTGATATTGAATCTTGATGATTGTGATTGGATTAATCCCTAGCAACTTTGTTATTGATTCTTGTTCAAATTAATTGTTTTTGTCATTTAATTTCCTTAATTAGTAGCGTTAGTTTACATTCCTTAATAGGTGGCTAAATAATTCTTTCCTCGTGGGAACGATTCTGTATTCTTTACTATATTAGTTGTATGACTCCGTACTCTTGCGGAGAGTGACCAAGTTTTGGCGCTGTTGCCGGGGAAAGAATTTTATTTAACACCATAATTAATTTAGTTTCTCTTGATTTAAAGCTCAAATCTTTAGTAGTTTTTGCTAATTTTTGTTTGTTTACATTCTTTCTTTAGGTACCATTTTGGCGTATGCAAAGAACTCAAAGTTCACAACCTGAGCTTCTTCCTTTCAGACCTGAAATTGATAAGTTTGTTAGAGAAAACGAGAAAGTTCAGCAAGTAAGGGTTTCAGAGATGGCAGAGGATAATGAAGGTAACCAAGCAAATCGACAAGATAATGAGAGAACTCTTAGAGATTTTGCTATGCCTGGGCTGCATGGTGCACAACAGAGTATTGCAAGGCCAAACATCAATGCCAATAACTTTGAGATTAAGCCAGCTCTACTCCAAATGATCCAATCAAGTGTGCAATTTTATGGCATGGGCAATGAAGATCCTAATGTTCACATTTCAAATTTCTAGGAAATTTGTGATACCTTTAAATACAATGGAGTTTCAGACGATGCTATAAGGCTTAGGCTTTTCTCTTTCACCTTGAAGGATAAAGCTAAAGCGTGGTTAAATTCTCTACCACCGAACTCCATAACCACATGGGCACAACTGGCACAGGCTTTCTTGGCTAAGTATTTTCCCCCAGTTAAAATTGCAAAGATCAATAAAGACATCACTACTTTTCAGCAATTTGAGAATGAATCATTGTATGAGGCTTGGGAAAGATTTAAGACTTTGCAGAGAAGCTGCCCTCACCATGGATTACGTAAGGGACTTTTGATTCAGACTTTCTACAATGGAGCCACTCGCACTACTAGAGATACTATTGATGCTGTTGCAGGAGGTTCATTGATGAGGAAATCTATAGATGCTGCTTTTGATCTTTTAGAGGAAATGGCAGCTAATAATTGTTTGTGGCCATCCAAGCGGCTAAATCCACCTAGACAGGGAGGCAAATTAGAGGCGGACTCCATAGCATCCTTGCAGGCCCAAATTTCAACTTTAATCAAGCAATTGGACACCATGAACGTGCAAGCCAACGCCATCAACAATTCTATGCAACCAATCTGTGAGTATTGTAATGGTATAGGTCATGTTAGTTCTGAATATTGTGTTGGAAATTTTAATTTTGCAGGTGGAAATTTTATGGAGCAATGCAATTTTATAGGGAATCAATTCCAAGGAAGGCAGGTCAACAACCCTTACTCCAACACATATAACCTAGGGTGGAGAAATCACCCCAATTTTTCATGGAGTAACAATAACAACAATGCTGGCAGTTCCAGTTTCCAAAACAACAACATGCCTAGACAGCAAGGACCACCAGGATTCTAGCAACATCCTCAGTAGGATAGATCAGTTTCTTTTGAAGCCAAGCTGGATAAATTTATTGACATGATGAGTAGCAAGATGAGCAGCCAGGATGAGGCCCAGAGAAGGATGGAAGCTAAATTTGATCAAATTGCAAAGAACCATTTGTCTTCAATTCACAACTTGGAGGTGCAGATAGGCCAACTAGTCAATGCTGTTTCAGCTAGGAACCAAGGTAACTTACCAAGCAATACTGAGACTAATCCAAGGGAGCAGCTTAAAGAAATTTCACTAAGGAGCGGGAAAGTGCTAGAGCCAAAGCAAGATGTGCAAAGTAAGAGAACAGGTACAGATGTTGAGGGTCCTTTATCAACCAATGCTAAAATCTATGATGAAGGAACCAATGATGAGTCAGAGGAGAACCAAGGTGACAAGGAAAATCACTCTAATGCCCAACCTTCATCCTATGTTACACGAATCCCATTTCCTCAAAGACTGAAGAAGCAGCAGACTGAACAACAATTTTCCAAATTTTTGGATATTTTTAAGAAGCTGCAAATCAATATTCCTTTTGCTGAGGCTCTAGCCCAAATGCCTCAATATGCTAAATTTTTGAAGGAGATCATCACTAATAGGAGGAGATGGGAGGATGACCAAACTGTATCATTGACTGAAAAGTGCAGTTCAATCATTACCAGCAAAATGCCTACCAAATTAAAAGACCCAAGGAGTTTTACAATTCCATGTGTTGTTGGTAGCATTGAGTTTCCTAAGTGTTTGTGTGATTTAGGTTCTAGCATTAATTTGATGCCTTTGTCTATTTTCAGGAAACTTGGTATTGGAGAAGTGAAACCTACCTTGATGACTTTGCAGTTGGTGGATCATTCCATCAAGAAACCTCATGGCGTGGTTGAGGATGTACTTGTGAAAGTGGACAAGTTCATATTTCTTTTGGACTTTGTTGTGCTAGATTTTGAGGAGGATCATGATTGCACCTTGATCCTTGGCAGACCGTTTCTAAACACAGGGAAAGCTTTGGTTGATGTGTATGAAGGGAAATTGACCCTTCAAATTGGTGATGACAAAGTTGAGTTTAACATGTCCAAGGCTATGAAACATCCTATGGAGGAAGAACTTTGTATGAGAATTGATGTGATTGATTCATGTGTGAAAGAAGTATGTCAAGTTAGTGAGGTAGAACAAGATTTTGAAGATGATGCAGTGGATGGAAATGCTTGTGACACTGAACCTTTTGCTAAGTGATGAGAGTAGAATTTATCATATTTTTATCCCCAATTATTCTGTCTTTTATACTGAATTAGTACTTAATTGGACTCATATTTCTTGTATTTCGGTTCAGGGCACAAAAGAAGGCATCAGGAGCAAAGAAAGACAAATTAGATGATTTTTCACAATTTCAACATCGTTCAGTAATCTAGGCTTAACTCGCGTATCCGAACTCTGATTGGGCTGATTCAAGACCACAACTTTCATGTTTTTGGATTTCACAGGTTCAGCCTGAATCGAAGTCAAATCCAGGCCCGAAGTCGGGGCAAATTCATAGGAAGGCCCAATCCGCAGCTGAAGCCCAACTTGCAAAAAAGCCTGGCTGAAGCCCAATTCGCAGAGGAGGTCTAATACGAATCCAAGAACAAGAAACTGAGAAGAGTCCTTCCAGATCTAAATTCTTGATGTAATCTTAGAGAGATAAAGGGATTGAGTTCATTAGATAAGGAGATAAGAGTAGAATTAGGATAGGACTTTTTATTCTTGTAAGATCAACTTCAAGAGGAAGTAGGAGACCACCCCCTCCTCTTTAAGCTATGTAAAGGAGGGGGCAGACCAGCTTGAGGTATCACTCAATCTTGGGGATTGAATCAAGAAGCAAGGAGCAATTAGTCAAGAATGGATCAAGAATTCAAGAAACTTCAAGAAGAAGGTGGTGGCAAGAAGAGGAGATCTCAGCACCATGGGTGAATTCAAGAGTTCTTTCTTTCCCTTTATTTGCTTTAATTCTCGTATCATGAACTGGTTTGTTTCTTGCTAGGGCTGGGGAAAGCCTAACCATGTTAATGATAATATTTTTATCTTTATGATTTATCCAAGATTGTGATTTCCATATAGTCTATGAATTATTGCGCTTAATGCAATTAAGAGCTTGGCCACCTCTTAATTGATTTGTGTTATGTGAATGAATCGAGAGAGGAATTCATATAATCGATTGAATAATTCATAGTGTGAATTGAATGGTATATAGAGATATATATACATGATTCATCTGAACTTAATGGTTTTTCTTGGACTTAATGCATTTCCATCTTGAGAGCTCTACTCGAGAGATCGAAGGGTTACCTGATGGACGTAGTTTTAGTATATTTC
>NW_010729147.1:2976579-3015731 GCF_000365185.1 Nelumbo nucifera | reverse complement strand
TACCGAGGGGGGCAGGACTAAGGCCAGCCATCACTAAGGCCTCCTCCTTCACCTAGGGTTCGGCATGAATTGTCCCACCTAGCTGAAGCCGATTCATCATGGTCTTCTCTTCATCACTGCTATGTGGCACGATCCTCTCGACCAATGTATTTGAGTTCCCCTAACCGGACCGAAAGGACCAACCCTAGGGGCAACTAACAGAAAAGAATTTCTTCTTCCAATTATGGATGGGCAATGGGTTGTCCACCACCTTTCCTTGTCAGCCTTGGAAATACCACAAGCCTTCCCCGGGTGCTTCCATAATGCGAACAAACTCCGAAAAATGTTTAGAGTCAAAGTCACACCTCAGAGATGGGCCATCACCAACAAGGCCACTACCATCATAATGACATTGGGAGCAAGTTGGCTAAGGGTGAGGTTGTGGTGGTTCAAAATCTCGGGGATTAGGGAGTGTAGGGGAAAATACAACCCAAAGTGGAGGTAATGCTCGTGAATGCATACCTCCCCTTTAGGAGCAAGCCACTGCCGGTCAGCAACGTAGGGGAGCCAGTACTCTCATTGGCAGAGTCCCCACTTTGCTGGTCGTGCTCGACCCTTGAGACGTGACCCTCTCCCTCAACACCTGGACACTAGACGTCTGAGAGGAGCTCTTAGAGTCACTATTGTCTTTCTCATCATTCCTAGGAGTGCTATTGGGAGTACTCTAGTCGGAAAGGTTGTAAGATTCGAGGCTGACATGTCGAGGATGGAGGTTATTTACCTAAGAACTGTTTATGAAATGAAGTCTAAGGAACTGGTTGTGGAAAGCTGAGGTGTCCTCAATAGCTCCAAGACTAAAGGTTTCAAGCAAATGGTGAAGTCTCACTCAACCAGCCCCCCTATTTAAAGGAAAATGTATAGCCTAGATTCAATTGATCCAATGGCCACAAATTGACCGATCAAACAGCCCAAACCAACGGGTTTCATGTGGTATTGACCTCGGGAGATGAAATGACACCAAGAGACGAGGCCAGTTTGCCCATCGACTTTAGCTCAAGGACACACCGAAGTAAACCCCCCCCCTCCCCCGGTGTCATCTTGCAAATGGCTTCAATCAGTCAACCCTAGCACCCATCCTGTGTATGGACCTATGACGGATGGCATTAGCACCTGTAGAGGCATGGGCAATGCACACAGGTAGCCTAGGCCCATACGAAGGAGTTGTTTCCACACAACCATTGAGAAGAGCTCCACAATCAAGGCCTCAACCATGCTTTCTTTGGCCAAAGCTGAGGCCTCAATGCAACTCGCCTAACAACATCGACTGCTATGACCTCGAGAGTAGGGGGCAAGTGATGTAGGGATATTTGGCCGACCCGCAGATCTTGACATGTGGCATCAATCGGATGCATCCTGGCCATCCATCATCAAGCACTACCAACCACCACCACCTACTCCCAACTACCCCTCTTCTAAGGCAACTTCGGCTATTAAAGGGGCTCACACATTGAGGTAAACACACACAGATTTAAGTTCTAAGTTTATTCTCTTGCTTGGTTCAACCCCTCACAGCTCTTAGTTAACTTGACCATCAGAGTTTACGTTCCTAGGATAACTCTCAGGGCCTCTGATGTCTTCTTTCTCTCAATAAGTTGGACCCGTTGGCTATGGATACCAGAAATTACGTTGTTGCCTTCGACAATGTATTTGATAGCAACACGATATTTTGCATTAGATCGTTTCACAAGCATTCCATTTCAGAAGAATAAGTGTTTTTGAAAAAACACAAAAGACGTCGGGATGTAGGCTGACTTGGCATTTAAAGTGATTTGACTTAATATTATAGGGGAAAACTTTGGCTGTCTACAAGAGATAGGAGTTCTTATTGCCTACCTATCAACCTCTGTATGACACGTGTCTAATTTGTTTCAATTTAATTCTTAACTAACAATTTTTTTTTTTTTTTGACGTCAGGAAGGCTTAACTAACAAACCTAAATTTGTTTGTTTGAAATAAAAGACATTTTTCATTTTATAAAACCTTTTCCGCATTTTTTTTTCATTTTGCCCAATTCATCTCTCCCATTTGCCCCTTTCTTCCTCATCTCCTTTTCAGCTCTTCCTCAACTCTCATCTGATCAGCCACAATCGTTGTTGTCTAAATACATGACCATGAAAGTTTTTTTATTTGCTAAAATAAAATTTTATTTATTAAAAATGAAAACGAAAATACAATAGGAGGGACAAATGACCAGATTATTTGCACCTATGATGAAAATAAAAAGCAGCTAATCGGATAGATGACCTAAAAGATCAAAGCCAAGATAGGGAAGAATTCAACCAAAAAACGAAAAAAAAAATGAAAGCATTTCACAATTAAAGTCAGAAGAGAAGTTAAGTAAGAAGAAAAAAATCTCAGCCTGGATTTATGGAGAGGCACACCTAAAACCATACATGTTTCACTCAACAATGTCTCAAACCATGTAAGAACTATTAAGATAAGACGAATGTAATATGATGCAGAGAGAGTGAGAGAAAATGATTAAAAAAAAGAGAGTTAGAAATGAGTTCAGACAGTTAAAGAGAAAGATCTTCCCAAGTTATTAGTCAACACTTTGAGTGGAGTTTTCTGTAGAAAGAACAATTGATGCCTGAATTAATACTAGGCCAGGCCAGACACAGAGCAACCCAGAGGGAATTGCAAAGTCGATCTGCAACTCCAACACCACCTTTGAAGTCTGCAACTCCGACTAATGTCCCACTAAAGAGCTGAGGATCTAGTCATCAATCTCTTTCATGGCTAGAATGAGGTCAGGTGTCAAAGACCGTGGAAAACTCCGATCGAAGGTAGTGGCCAATCTGATGAGAGAGAGAGACAAAAGAACAACAAAGCAGGCAAGACTGTTTCAATAAGATATTTTAAAAAATCAGATTTTTAGGATAAAAAATAGGGTAAATTTCTTAAAAAACGAAATTGACTTGCGCTAGCCTTACTATTTCTCACAATTGATTAGACATTATCGCGCCGCTAAACATGGACGTAAAAATGTAAAATGATCATTTCACCCTTAAACTCAATCGTCAACCGGATGGAGGACGACGATGCTCTCTTCGCCTTCAGCTTTGATATTCTGAAAAAAGTGGCTGCTGCTAATGAGGACCACGACGACAAGTGTGAATCAGAGAATGACGGTGCTGACTGGTTTCGTTATGAGGTAGTTCTTCCTGGTCACAGCGGACGGAGAATGGAGGACTGACTGAAATGTTCGTGCAGAAGGCCGACTGGTTTCGTTAAGATGCCGGCTGGTTTCGTTACGAGGCAGCTCTTCCCGGTCACAGCAGACGGAGGACGAAGGATTGACTGAAATGTGCATACAGAAGGCCGACTGGTTTCGTTACGAGGAAACTCTTCCCTGTCACAGCGGATGGAGGACGGAGGACTGACGCGTGCAGAAGACTGACTGGTTTCATTACGATGCCGACTGTTACGAGGCAGCTCGGCCTTCTGCACGCACGTTTCAGTCAGTCGTGCCTAGAGGACAGGCCAGATACAACAGAGCGAAGCGATGACCCGAGAGCTGATTCCCCACTCGCAAGGGGACAGGAGACGGCCATCTCGAATCACATCACGACCTACAGGAAACACCGGTGAGACCTGCGAAGGCAACCCGATTGGGAGTCAGAGGATCCATAGTACCTGCAGCCTCCCGTTTGTTGATGCATTCAATTACTCCATGTGACCTTGAGAGAAGTAGAAAACCCTCTCGTTCGTCTGAGGAATGTCAGTGGCAGCTATCTCCACATGCCATGAAACCAGTTGCCGAAGCTCCCAGTATATAGTTGCGAAATCGCTGAGACAGGGGCTTTTTTGTTCGCTGACTCCTGAGTTCAAATGCTTGGTGACAAAGTCAAATTGCTTCCATTTAACAATCAGAGAGAGAAAGCATTAGATTGATAAGAAAGTGGGGGTAAGGGATCTCTTTTCTGCAACGGAAAAAAAGCAGAGCAAATTTGACTCGGCACAACCTAACGTGCTTATGAGGAAGTGAATCAGAATCCGCAGCTATTGAAGACAGTCTTCTTGGCTTTCGCTTTCCCGGGATCTCTCCTGTTGCTGGAATAACTGGTGTTGATGGAATAGAAGTTACCGCTGCAAATCTGATTCGGTCTCTCCGTCAGCCATTAGTATATCTCGATCAGCAGCCTCTCATTTCTTCGTGAGCCATCAGTATATCTCGATCAGCAACCTCTCGTTTCTCCGTCAGCCATCAAAATCCAGATTTGCTCCTCCGAGGATTACCCCTACACAGCTACACGACTCTAGGTAAGAGAGGGAAAAATAAAGAGAGGTAAGGGAAAAGAGACCGGAACTATGAGAAAGAAGGGGTTGCCGGTCAGAGGAAGGGGATAAGGGAGGGAGGTAATATTGTGTTTTAAAAGAATTTTAAATTAGTCAATTGTGAGAAACAACAAATGTAATGTCAGTGAATTTTCAAATAGTAAGGGTACACTTAGTCAATTAGCTAATTTAAAAGGGTAGTTTGTTTAAGAAATTTATCCTAAAACAAATATTAGAATAAATTATTTTCATTTGTTATAAGAATCGTTTAGTTTTTAGCTCTGGTTAGATTATAATGGTCTTAAACTGTTAAACATGCGTTATATTGTTGATAGGCAACAGTAATTCTTGTCGCCGGTAAGCAGTCAATGTTTTCCCATGGGGGCATTCTTTTTTTGAATTTTGAAAAGGAGAAAAGTTGGTTAATAAGATTTTGATTCCCATTGACTAAGAGATTCATGTTCTTTTTTCAGATTTATTAGGGATCAATTGAAGTTTATATTCTAGGTATCACTTACCTGAGTAAGTACTATCCATATCCTAGGTGGATAAATAACTTTCCCACTTGGGGGGAAAGTTACCAACACTTAATGGGGCAAAAATGCCCCTTTTAATGTTGGATTTTTATGGCTAAAATAGTCATTGCCTTATTTACATGGGAAATAAAAAAACATGGATAAATGCATTTACCTGGGCAAGTCTTTCTTGAGAAAGATTTACCTGGGTAAATGCATTTACCCTAATAACTAATTTATCGAAAAGTGAATAATGTATTTATAATGACAACTTTGTGACATCTAAGAAAAATAACTAGCTTTTTCAAATTTTGATGTGCCATGTCACCAAAGCAATTCAGTATGTGTTTGGTTATGTAGGTGTTTATCTTAAAATGTTTATTGCTTTAAGCGTTTATTTGAAAAACATTACTTTAAACTTTTTTTTTTTTAATTTTTGTTGTTTGGTTGAGCATAACTTCAAACATTTCTTACTTTCCACTCTAGATTAACATCCCATAAAATATGCCACATAAG
Source organism: Nelumbo nucifera (assembly GCF_000365185.1). The sequence continues at coordinate 3,010,383 of NW_010729147.1, read as the reverse complement.
CATTTCATTTCAAGAAAAAATATTGGAGCATTGGGGAAATAAGAATTTAACGTTTCCTCAAATGTCTCATGTACATAAATCTAAACATTTATGATAAAACGCTAAAACCAAAGAGTGGTTTCATGCACAATAAACACCAATGGTTTCATGCACAATCGCTAGGTGTTTCAAGAAACCCTTCATTTTCCAAATTCGAAAACCAAATGTTTTTTATTTGAAAAATCAGATCATCAAATGAGAGTTTTTTTGCCAATTCCATTTAATTGTTGATGTGACACGCATGACACATAACACTTAGATTTTAGATCAATGACTTGGCAACAAAAACTTCTCCCAAAAATAAATATTTTTGTTGCCCAAAGTTGCACAACAGAAATAGATAGATGAAAAACGAATGATATGAATCCTTACCTTCTTTTCCTAAGCATTTGGTTCTACTTGAAAACACAAAACCGAATAGTTGAGAGAGAATAATATGGCTGTTGCCAAATTTGAATTGAAATTGTGGCCCGGACAGTAAGAACCGATTCCAGCCCAATTATCATTGGAACACAAAACTCAAAACTAAAGGTGTAAATCGGGCTGCCGCCTGCGGCCCGGTATGACGGTCTGTGGGCCGTGCCAGGCCTAGTACAATCATGCAGACCGTGCTGGGCCTAGGGTTTTAGGTCCACGGGCTGGGCCGCATGACACAACCAAGCGGGCCGTGCTGCCTGTGGCTCGTGTGCCAGCAAGACCCAACCCGCAGCCCAGCCCAGTATCACCCATATATATTATTTATATAAATTATAATTATATAATAATATATGGTATATAATATATTAATAAAATAAATCATTTTTAAATTTTATTATACTAATTTATTTAATTTTTATATATATAAGCAATTGTGTACATCAAAATTCATATAAAATTAAAATTTTAAGGTTTTGGTCAAATTTTTTAAATAAATAGCTTTGGCCCAAGGCTCGACCCACGGGCCTGGGCCGTGGGCCATTCTGGGCCACCGACAGGTCCGTTTCACACCTCTACTCAAAACCGTAACTGGTATAATTGGTTTGGATCAGTTTGGTTACATCGGATAGATCCGATCCACTGTCGTTTTCTTTCAACGGATTATTTTCCATGGTCACACTACATGTAACCAAACAACAGAAGACGGCATTCAAAGGTGAGCTCTTCTCACTGCCTTACTTTTTTTTTTTTCTTTTCATCCAAGCCTTTGTAAAGTATATGAAGATTCAAGGAGAATAGCTCAACACAAGGTTGAGTGTAGCCAGTAGCCCGGCCAGACAGGTACATGTCCAAACGTCATGGATGGTCTAGAATGACATTCCTTCTACGCCAAACAAGTTATATAATAGACAACCGAAAAGAGATCAGGACTCGGAGGAAAGCCAATTTGACATCTGAATATCATACAGTTTTCACATCCTCTAATGGTTTGAATGGTTGTGGATGCGTTGCAATCTTCTCAAGCTTTTAAGGGCTAAAGACTGAGGCTAATTTGGTCGTATTAGATTAACTCTACTAATTCATACTGTCTTATTCTCATTGTTCTTTTATTAAAAAGCGAGAGAAAATTGGAAGAATTTATCATTGATGTGTAAATACAAAGTACAACAAAATGTTTATTTCATCAAATCCAAGAATACAAACCCATTCCATAGGCTATGCAATAGCATTGACGCTACCAAGTTCCTTGATCTTGCAAAGACAACACCCATCACCACCCCAAGGAAGAAAAGTGGTAGTATCCTCTGTGCATTGAAATGTGCCAAAGCAAAAGCCACTGAACTAACCAAGATTGAGCACCATACAGGCATGTATTTAGTCAATGAAGGGAGAAGGAATCCCCGGAAAACAATTTCTTCCCACACAGGAGCACAGATAGAAACTACTATTGCATATAAGGCCATTGCCACGGGGTCCCTAGCCACAATTGATTGCTCAACACTTGATACAACAACTGGTGTGGAGGGAAGAAGAGGCAAGAGATTGAGGTTGACCTGAGATAGCTGGTTCACTAAAGGAAACATGAGGCATCCCAATACAACATCTAATTGCCAATTCCCATTCAGACTGAACCTAAACCAGTCAGAGGGAAGAGGGCGGAACCTGTTAAGGCAACGTTGGAGGATTGCAATGCCAGCAAGACCCTCTGCCACATCCGTAAGGAGACTGTATAGGGCTTGGCCTCTATATGTCAGAGACTCCTTACTAAAACCTGCTGCATGAGCCAGAAATGGAACTATCCAAGACCCAACAAACCAGAATGAAGCAATCCAGAGAAGCATAACCTGCAGCACCAAACAACTTTTCTTTGTTTTTCCTTTCATCTTCCATTAACCCATATCATAAATTAATTTAAAACAGGAATGTTTCAAATAATTCATTCTAATAGTTAAAAAAACTTAATGCTTACCTGAATAATGGTTTCTGCTGTCCATGGCACTGTCCAAGGTTTTCCAAGTATTCCCAACACTGCATCTGCAGCCTGAAACAAAGATCAAGTAGTAGTAGCACTAGTGCTAATAATTATAATAATAAAACCATTTTCTTCATCTTAGGCTTTTTACAGACTTGTCAAAAAGTTAAAAACTAAACTAAAAATTAAAATATATAGAAAAGTGATTTTACCCAATTTTTAATCCATATTTTTCATATATGTACTCATAGTTGTCAAGGCGATGCCTAGGCAACAAGGGGTCCTTGGAGTCTCACCTCGCCTAATTGCCAAGCAGTTTTCTATAGTGTGTTATAACAAACTTTTATATTCTTAATTTTTTGAGGTTATAATTATAAAATAGACATTTTTAAACTAAAATATTCATTTTGTGTGTTTATATACTAATTTCTTTTTGTTATTTTGTTATTTGTTAGGGTTTAATCAACACAAACATTGCTAAATGCTATATTGAACCCTCAAAGACTTCAAAACCTGAACCAATAAGTAAGAAAGAACATAAAATGTTGTCCAATCAACACATTTTCTTCTTTTTCTTTACTAATTTTGTGTTTTTATATACTAATTTCTTCTTCTTCTTCCACCTGTTCTTTTCTTCTTTTCCTACAACAGAAATAGGGGTTCAGCCCCTATATTTTTTGAATTTTCTTTTCTTTCTTCTTTTTCTTCTCATGAATATGTTGGAATATGTTGATTTTCTATACTTTAACATGGTTATACTTTTCTTATGAAAATTATGGATATTTATTAAGGAAATATGATTATGGAACCTAGGTAACTACCCTAGGATACATGTTTTTAATTAAAAAAAATCCATCACCTAGGCAATGCCTAGGTGACTAGGAGCCCCCCTGTCACCTAGCCTCACCTTGGCGCCTTGAAAACTATGTATGTACTTAAAACAAAAGAATATACTATTTGTGCATTAGAAGCCTATGATGAGATAATTAAGTCAACTTGAAAGTCAAACTAATCCATATACCATGGCTTTTTAGCCTACATAAGGTGGTAAAAAAGTCAATGTGTTCCTAAAGTGTCTTAATAACCTAAATAAATCATTTTCTATTAAGCACTTCAAAACAAGAGTCTCTTGAAAGGAAGTAAAGAAACAAAGAAATGACAAGTAGAGAGACATCTTATTTGAATTGAATTGCATGAACTGTATTAATCATAAAATTCATGAATTGCTTTATGGGGTTCAAAAAGAATTGCAAGATTTATGCAGAAAAATCATTCAGACATAAGGTTTGAACTGAAATCCTTTGGATTAATGATTCAAATTGTAAATCATATCGTAAATTATAAGATTTTGAGAACTGTATGTATTAATGTTGTCATCATCATCAGAACCTTATCCCAACAAATCATGGTTGCATAAATGAGTCTTACTCCATGAATTATAGTTATAAACAATTGGTCTACATGATCACTAATCCAAACCAGCTACTAAATAGTGGTGGCACAGCAGACCCAGCCAAGCTGGTACTATGCTTGGGATACATATATGGCAACAGCTTGAGTCTAGGCCACAAGCCAGAGAGAGGCACCAAGTGAATTGTATGGTTACAAAAAACAAAAATGATCTATGGTAACCAGTACCATTAAACATTCTTTGAAAATGAAATATAAATATCAAAAAGATTGAGAAAAAAATGGATGAAAGAAATTCTACCTCTTGAAGATTTGAAACCCAGCCCCTTTCTACAACACTAGATTGACCTAGTTCAAGTTCGACCAACTCTTCCGGCAGCTTGTCTCCTGAAAACTCAGACTCGGGAATGTATGAAGAAGATTCCTCATCCTTAAAGCATGAAATTTTCCATTTCTACTAGAGAAGAAAAATCAAAATTAGAACTTTTTTAATCAGTAACATGATCAATCAGAATTTCATTAAGCAAGAAAAGAATGGGGGATACAAGACAGATTATAAAACAAGGATAAGCAAAAAGGTATAAAAGCTCAATATCTTGGTCTGACCAATCAGACCCCGATCTCCAAGCCAATACACCAGAAACACTCCCCCCAAAAGTTCATTCCTTAACACCACCTCTTGCCAATGAGTCAGGAAGCCATTAGCCATTTCAGGATCCAGCGAGTGTGGAACAAGATATTCCTCTTAGAAACCAAAGAGCCCATGACCCCCTCTCTTCCTCTGCTGCTCATCCAACTAATGGTAACCTGAGGATCTCTCTCCATCAGAATCCAAGAGAAGCATAGGGCATAATTTGAAGGAGGTTTCTGTAGCAATAGGATCCAAGCAAAGCTGCAACAATCCGTTATGGTTTTTGAAAACACCTATACCTAAGAGACTGGGGTTCCCCATGGAGCATCTTCAAAAATTAAAGATTGATCACATCCTGAGGAAGGGACCAAAATATGGATATCTAGAGGTGTAAAGTGGGTCGTTCCACCATCCCCGGTGAAAAATTAGGGAGTCGGCCTGGCACAGCCCACGGCCCGGGCCCATGTGGGCCCGTGCCATGCCGTATTGTGCCACGGTCCGGGCTGGCCCGTAGGCCGAGCCTTGGGCCAGCTTGGGCCGTGTATTGGGCCAAAGCTATTTATATTAAACAAATTGACAAAAAAACTTAAAATTTTAATTTTATATGCTTACATATGCAATAATTAAATAAATTAGTATAATAAAATTAAAAGAAATATTTATTTTATTAATATATTATATACTATATATTATTATATAATTATAATATATATAAAATATATATATGGGTCGTGCCGGGCTGTGCCATGGGCCGTGCTGGGCCAGGCGGTGAGCTGGGTCGTGCCGTGCCATGCCGGCCCGTGGACCTAAAATCCCAGGCCCAGCACGGCCCGCATGGTCATGCCGGGCCTAGCACGACCCGCAGACCGTCGTTCCGGGCCGTGGGCGGCACGACCCGATTTACACCTCTATGGATATCATAGCTATAGGCCTAGAGAAGCACAGAAACGATAGAATGCTGTTTGACATGGAAATTAGTCACTATTGTTATTTTTTTTTAAGTGCCTCCTGTGATAGATATAAACTGGGGTTCCAATGGAGCACTTGCCAATCTAAAAGCTTTGGGATTAGAGTAAGTGACACATCAACAACAGGATATCTTTACAAGGCCATCATAATTGGAATACAACTGCAAGCTGAACAAGATCTATATTTCTCATCATTTAATACCCTTTATTTAGAAATGAACTGATGTTTGATGGACTAAGTTATGAGAAACATATGTAGTCCTTTTTTTCTCAAATTACAGAAAGGATTTGGGAGTGCTTCCAAATATATAATCGATATCAACAAAGATTTTATTCCCACAGTTCAACATGTTACCTCCATTTTTTTTCAAAAATCTTAAAACTTTTATTGGCAGGAGAAACATAGAAAACACCACTTCCTAGATGGTATCTCAATCCAAATCCTAAACTCACCAAGTTAGACTTATTATATACTTAGCAAAACTGTAAAACCAATTAAATTAATATCATCCAATGTAATTACTACAAACCAGAAACAAAGAAAATGAATACAGTATTATCAAATTCAGAAGGTAACTAGACATTTTTTCCACAACTAATAAAATGACATATCTAACACGTGGAGCATGGTTGGTTAACATAAATTCATAACCCATGTACCATACAAAATCTTCCTTATGTGCAGCGTACATGGCTACAGTAGTTTCTATAATAGAAACAGAGCTGGTTCTTAATTGGAAAGAATGAGACTATATCTGAGTTTGAACCAATTATATATACCGATCATACATGTTTGAGATAATCAGATTGGATCTCTGGCTTAGATAACTGGGTACATTGACAACACTGTACTATTTCAGACACATGGGGAGATATTGTGGCTAATCCTAACCATCTATGATGAGCCCCTCTATGTTGTCTTCCCTAGTCTACGCTGGCTCTATCTTCTATGATCTATATCCAATCATGAAGTATAGTTTCAACCTTGTTTCAAGTGATTCTAGCCATTTGAAAATAAGAAGCTAGGCAAAGGGGCTAATTTAACTATTTTGGATTTCTTTGCTATATGGAATCATTAATCCCAATATAATTTCTGTTAAGTGTGCCAAGTCAATGTGAGGTCAGACAAAACTACCTCCAACCAAGCACTTCTAAACTATTGGATTGAGTTGAACCAAGTAGTTTATGTTCTTGATCCATCAATTGAATTGATTGTTTGTCAGATACCACTGTATGAGAATAATCAAGCAATTTGTGATGGGTGGGGTCCTTCCTATAAGCAGGTTCTTTCATAAAATATAATTGGAATTATAATTATTTTTTTCCTGCTTCCACCTTTAACTCTTAAAAGTCTTTTGTTTTCTTCCGCAGATTAGACATGATATGATATTCCATAAGGGGGGAATCACTTTGGACTTCAGTGACCAACTTGCAAGAAAATAAATTCACTTTATGTTATTTTTACTTCATAGAATTAGAATTGGGTCAATAAGCTCCACAGAACTCCATCCTCTCACCACATTATCTACCATGAACTCTATATACTCATACCATCTTTCCCCTAGCAGTACCATGGGATAGAAGGGCAGATTAATGAAGTACTTCCAAATCCTCAGTCAAAACAAAGGGGCAGGATAACTCTTTCAATAAAATAAATAAAAAACCAATATTTACATCAAAATTTCAATCTCAACAGGAAAATTACTTGAAAATCTTAATTTTAGAAAAAGAGAAATTGATCCTTCTTCACGATTCCCAAACAAATGACAGAGAAGTGAGGAACCAAACCACCCACCAACTAATTTTTAATCATTAAACCGTCAATTAACGTGGATTTTTTATGTATATAACAATAAGAACTAAAACCATCAAAACAATCTCATAAATTGAATACAAAACTATAAACCAAATTAGAAACAAAGGGGGTTATTCAGTCTCTTACATTCTTTGAAGACCTTGAATGGCATTCAACAAGACGTAAACTCTTATTGAGTGGCCAAGAGCTTCTAGTTGGCTTTGGAACTCCAACCCCAGAAACGAAAGGTGGAAGAAAAGAGGGACTTCTGCGGAGACAGTGGCAGCTAGTGCTCGACATGGGGCAATATCTGGATTTATTGAAACCCAGCGTACAGAGCTCCTACGTCTCTGTAATCCGCATCACAGAAACGGCACATAGTCCTTTGCCTTACACTATACCGATGAGACAGACCTTATTTCTCCTTATCACATACACAAAACCCTAATCTTCCACTCCATGCTTCAGCTTCGACGTCTACGCTCCCTGCCAATGAGTTAAAACACGAAATCGACAGGTTCTGATGACATTCGTTGCAACCGACTAACATATGGCTCATATCCATTTCATTTTAGGAGCTATTCTAAACCCTACGAAATATCTTGCACATAATCATAGTAAGAGATAAACCTAGCGATCAGACCAGAACAGGTCGAAACAAAAGCGGGATATCAAGATGTCAAAATGAAATTGCAGAAGATCGAGAAACCAAACGCGGTAATGATAACAAGGGAAAATCGGATAAGAAACAAAGGTGTAGAAGAAAGAAAGATGGAGACTTCCGAAAACCCTAGGCGACAGGCAGGCCGAATGGAATCAAATTGGACAGTAGATTGGGTCCCACACGATTCGCTAGAAGACGGTGTTGGAAGTTACCGTCCTAAACAACGGGTTGACTAATCCGTATCTGTAGCATCTCTTCAGCCAAACATCCCTCTCTGCCTGAACTCGAGTGGTCCAAGAAGTCAGACTTTCGTTCACTGGTTTGCAGTTCAGTAGTTCACGCTACACAGTTCACAGTCCCATTCCCATTTCCCACTCAGAGAGATTGAGAAAGAGAGAGAGAGAGAGAGAGAGAGAGAGAGAGAGGTGATGAAGCTTGTCTCAACGAGTAGAATCCTTCACCGACAGAGTTCTCGTTTCAGAGATTTGTTCTTCTCGACGGAAACCCTAACATCTCCATCCCCCGATTCTCTTTACGAGAGAATCGCAGTCACTGGGGACCCTAAGATTTCGGTTGTTCCAGTACTCGAGAAATGGGTTGACGAAGGAAGATCTGTCAACAAAGTTGAGCTTAATTTGCTGATAAGGAAGTTGAAGTTTCTCAGAAAATTCAAGCACGCTCTTGAGGTCGGTCTCTGTTTTTCCTCTCCTTGTTTTAGCTTCTTCTATTTAAAATTTCTTCTTGGGCGTGTCTTTTGGTGTGGTAGAAATAGAATAATCTTCAGTAGCTCTACGAAGAAAATTAATATTCGTTTATACGAAGCATGAAAAGTTGGACATTCTCAAATGTCCTTCAGACCGTAATATAGAACTCAGAGGGCGAAATCCTTGTTCTGTTTTAATCTGGATGAGTTCGAAACAACCTTTTGTTTATGTGTTCGATGAATGAACTTGCACTTTACAATGAAAAAAAAAATCTAGTCTAATTGTTACAGTTATATCATGATATATTTAGTTAAAATTATTTTTGTTCTTTAACCTCTGTGTTTTGCCTGTTTTTGTAGCCACTGGTTCTAAAATACTATGGCCTTTTGTGCTTTTATAAAGTTATTGAGTGAAGCTTTTATGACGGTAAGCGTAGCCTCCTCGAGCAACGGGACATGAATCTATGCTGTAGTTCAGCTTAAATGATCTTAACAGCACGCAAGGGTAATGGGTGAACGATCAAGGGAGACCCATTACTTTCTTGGTTGAAACAACAAGGTTGCAATCACTTTGCCTTATTGAATGATAAGGTGAATAAAACATTTATGGTAGTAAAATCAGCCTCCTCAACCAACGAGACTTGATTTTACACTGTAGTTCAGCTTGGATGGTCTTAACAGAATGTAAAGACAGAGGGTGAATGATCAAGGGAGACCCATTACTCTCTGATTGAGCACAACAAGGTAGTAATCACTAACTTTTCTTTCTTGAAAGATTAGGTGAGTGAAACTTTTCTGGCAGTAAAGGCAGCCTCCTCAACCAATGGGGAATGAATTTACACTAGTTCAGCTTAGGCGGTTTTAATTGCATACAAAGTAGGTGAATGATAAAGGGAGACCTCTGATTTAAAAGGTGTGCCTAGGTGCACAGGTGAGTCATAAGGCTTGTGCCTCACTTAGGACTAGGCACAGCCCCTTTGTAAAGGCATGTGTCCGGTGCGCCTTGCAATTCAGCTCAGGCATGCGCTCAAGGTTCGAAATTTCGATATGTATCGGCCAATGTGTGTTGTATCGGGGGCTTCCTAATTCGCTCCTATAGGGGGTGTTTCGGGGTTTAACCCAGTTCTAGGGGTGGATTCGAGCCAAGCCAAGCCAAATAGTGGCTCGGCTTGAGCTCGGCTTGCCAAGGTAGTACAAGGCTTGCGCTAGAGCTCGAGCTCGGCTCAAGTCAAAAACTTGTAAGCTCAAGCTCGGCTCTACTCGAGCTCGATTTGAGAAAAAATGTTTTATAAAAATAAAAAATTATATAAAAATATTTTTTATTTGATATTTAAAAAATTAAGAATTATAATATTTTTATTATATATATATATATATTTGAGCTTGGCTCGTTTATTAATCGAGCCAGTAAATTGGGCCCAAGCTCAGCTCGAAGCTCGGTTAAAACCGAGCCGAGCCAAGCTTTTCACAAACCGAGCTCGAGTAGCTCGTGAAGAGCTCAACTCGTGGCCACCCCTACCCGGTTCAGGGGGTAGACACGCCTTAAACCGACCCCTCTGAACCAGGTTTAAAAAAAACTAAAAAAATAGGGGAGCAAGCCCCCCGATACAGTTCGATACGCCCCTACTGGCGTATTGGGCTGTACCGATATTTTGAACCTTGTATGTGCCTCAGTTTAATTTTGCGTTTTTTGCTCTTTTTAAACCATGGTGGCTGGGCCCTTTTGTCATTTTTTCCTTTCAAAAGTTATTCATTCATTCTTCTTAATACAAGACATTTTTTTTAAAAGATAAGGAATTCTAATTAAAATTATAGAACCAACTTTTTATGTATGGGTTAGGAATTTAAAACCTTAGCATGGACTTGTTTGGGCTTGCCTCAAAGAGCTTGGTACAAAGGCGGCTCATAGAATTAAGAATGCAAGATGCTTAACATCACATTAGCTATTTGAAGTAATGCGATTGGAAAAGAAATGGAGATTGGAAGTTTCACATGCTTAAATTCTTGAGTGCTGGAATATGTTTTATATGTTATGTCTATGTATTTTAATTTGAGCTAATAGGATTTTTATGCAAAAAGCCCTTTGTGCCTTGTGCTTTTAAAACACTGAGGGAGATTCATTATTTTCTTTGTTGAAGAAACAAGGTAGCAATCACTAACTCTGCCTTCTTGAAAGATAGGTAAGCTTTTGGTAGAGAATACCCTGTGGAAGTGAGGTTCGTCAAGATGTTGAGATCCCAAATTCTTTATAAGAAATAAAAAAGCAATTACCTATTTAGATAGACAGAGGAAATGGTTTTTTCTTTATTCAAAGAAAGAGAGTAGATGGATGGGAATCTATCTTTGAGGGAGACATCCCCAAACCAGACATCTTCCCAAAATCAAACTTTATTCCTTGCATAAGAATCAAATCTGATAAACGGAAGAAAGGAGGGAAAAATGCCATGGATAGCTTTCCAAGGAGATGACTGGGATGCCCTAGGGTCAAGACCAGTATCCCACTTGTTTTCTGCCACCCCGTGTATACTCACTATCACTTTGTGCCACAAGTTGTCTTGTTCCAAAGGTAGTCTCCATAACCACTTTCCCAAAAAGGCTGTATTCCTTAGCTTTATGTTTCCTATACCCAACCCTCCACTATCTCTACTTCTAGAGACCACCTCCCACTTCACCAAGTGATCTTTCTTTGTATCCCCTGGTTCTCATAAGAATCCCTCATTAATTTCTCCAATTTAAAAGCCACACTAGTGGGGATCTTGAAGGTAGAAAGGAAGTAAATTGATAGGTTTGCCAAAGTTGATTTTATTAGGGTAATTCTTCCTCCCAAAGAGATGTAATTTCTCTTCCATCCTGCTAACCTCTTTGAGAATCTTTCCAAAACTGGCTACCAGAAGCTTTCTGACTTTGGATTCCCTCCTAAAGGTAATCCTAGATACTCTAATGGCCAATCACCAGCTTCACATCCCAACACTCTAGCAAGGATTCCTACCTCTTCTTCCGATTTATTAACCCCTACCACACATCTCTTTCCCCAATTAATTTTGAGATTAAAGGCCTTTTCAAACTGATTTACCAACCTCTTCAAATTGATTAACTCCTCTTGCTCCCCTCCACAAAAAACAATAATATCGTCTGCAAACTAAAGATGAGTAACAACCACTGCGTCCCTCCCAATTCTCCAACCTCTGATCAAATTATTAGAATCAGCCCTAGCAATTACAACACAAAATGAGTATTTTAGTTTAATAATGTCTATTTATGGTTATTATCTTCAAAAAAAGAATATAAAAGTAATTTATAATACAATGTAAAAAACTGCTTGGCGATCAGGTGAGGCGAGCCTCCAAGGGTGCCTTGTCGCCTAAGCGTCGCCTTGACAACGCCTAGTTTTCAAGGCGTCTAGGCGATTCTGGGTGACACTGGGGTGCCTAGTCGCTTAGTCGCCTAGGCGATGAAAACTTTATAATAGAAAAAACTAACTTTTGGATAGTTCCTTAGTTTTATATACCTTTCAACATGTATATTAATTGAAAAAAAAATAGCAATACTCTTTCGTAAGAACATTAAATTTCCTCTAAAAATGTGGCAAGTCGTCACATCTAAAATATAAAAATCTTTTACATATATTAATTTCATTATTTTAAAAAATAATACTATTCTAATACGTTTTTACCAGATCAATTTCATATCAATTACCAGCTAAAAAAGGTTATTAACTTTATATGGTAAATATTCAAGATGGAAAGTTAAATAGAAGAAACAAGGATAGAGTTTTTGTTTTATTTAACTAGAGAGAGAGAGAGAAAATAGAAAAAAAAAAAAAGAACATCTTTATAATTCTATTCTTTCTTTCTTTCTTTTTCTCTCCTCAAAACCCTTTTGTTCTTTTAAATTTCAATAGAGAAACATTAAAACAAAGTATAATTGATATATATGTAGCATATTATAAAATCTTTTAACGCATACATTAATAAGATACAACAATATAAATGATATTATAAAAGGTGCCCACCTTGTCATTTTTGTTGCCTAGGTGGGCGCCTAGTTGCTTAAAAGTCAAGGCGTTAAAGCGAGGTGCCCAGCCAAGGGTGCCTAGTCGCCTATGGGAGTAAGGTAGATTAACTTGGCAAAATTTGGGTGCTGGTACCTATTGTTTACGACTTTGCTCTATATAGGCTGTACTTGTCAATGAGTGTAACTTTGAAGATTAATACAGTTTTTTCACCTTTGCTTTTTTTTTTTAAAAAAAAAAAGGGGGAAAGAGAGAAAAAGAAATAGAAAGAAAGAAATTAACCTGGAGATGTAAAACATAGATTCAAATTCAATTTGTTTGTACATACAGATATCCATTTCAAATTCAATTTGATTAAAGTATCAGTAGATTTATGTAAAATTAGCATACATTTATAAAAATAAATATAAAAAAAGCATACATACAATAAATAGAAAACATAAAGAATTTTAATACTAAATGGATATCTGAATCTGACCTTAATGGATTGAAATTTGAAATTGAGACATTAAAATCCGATCCATTTCCAGCCCTTTATTTAGGCTCATAATCTGTCTGTTGCATGTTTTCTGTTTTTTCTACCATGTTTTGATATTTTTTCTTGCTTTTTTTCTTCCATCAGATATCTCAATGGATGACTAACCGTAGATATTTTGAACTATCACCAAGTGATGCTGCAATGCGATTGGATTTGATATCCAAAGTTCATGGCCTCGAACATGCAGAAAAGTATTTTGCTAGCATTTCAAATAAATTGAAAGCACTTAAGACATACGGTGCTCTTCTGAACTGTTATGTGCGAGAAAAATCTGTTGAAAAAGCAGAAGCCCTTGTACAGAACATGAAGAGCATGGGTTTTGCAACAACATCTTTTCCTTATAATATGCTGATTATCCTTTATTTTCAGACTGGACAGCATGAGAAAATAGACATCCTAATGCAAGAAATGAAAGAGAAGGGCATCCTTCATGACCAGTTCACATTGAACAACCAACTGAGTGCATTTGCTTCAGCTTCCAACGTTAGGGGGATGGAAGAAACCCTAAATCAGATGGAGAAGGATCCCTATATAACTATTGATTGGAATACCTATGCAATCATAGCAAATGGGTACATTAAAGCTGGACTTTTTGACAATGCTTTAGCAATGCTGAAGAAAATGGAAAGAATTATCATTACTCAAAGATCAACTACAGTTGGTCTTGACTATCTTCTCTCGCTATATAGCAGCATGGGAAGAAAGGATGAGCTTTACAGAGTTTGGAATCTGTACAAGTTATCTGGGAAGCGAAATTCATCTTATTGCTGCATGATAACATCACTGGCAAAACTGGATGATATCAAGGGAGCTGAGATGATCTTCAAAGAGTGGGAGTCCAACTGTGCTTTCTATGATTTCCGGGTCCTGAATCGGCTTCTTGTTGCTTATTGCAAGAATGGTCTTTTTGACAAGGCAGAGTTGGTTCTGCAGAAGGCAGTTGTGGGGAGGACGCCTTATGCAAGTACTTGGAACATCTTAGCAATGGGGTATGTGGAGAATAAACAGATGTCCAAGGCGGTGGAGATGTTGAAAAAGGCTATGCTGGTAGCAAGAGAGGGGTGGAGGCCAAATTTGGCCACTTTGGTTGCTTGTTTAGATTACTTAGAAGAGAAGAGAGATGTGGAAGGAGTGGAGGATCTCGTGAGGTTATTTAGGGCCACAGGTCCTTTGTCTAGGGATCTATACCACAGGTTGCTCAGAATTTATCTTGCAGCTGGCAAACCAAGCTCAAGCATTCTAGATCAGATGAAAGTGGATGGGTTACCAATTAATGAAGAAACACAAACGATCCTAAAAACAGGGCAAGATTTACAAGTGGAGATGTTAGATTAGTGAAGTGTGAGATCATAGTTGATTTGTTGGATGGCCAACCTGTTGCCTATCATGTCCAGAAATTGGGGTAAAGTTGTTCAAAATTTTGAGAAAATACAAGTTAACATCTTTGTCTCCATTGCTATTAGGATTCTCCTAAGAATTGTTGGACAGTTAAATTATAACAGGTTGGTTCAATAAATCTAACAGCATCCTTTCATGCTAAAAAACAATTTGCATGACCTTTTTTGTTAGTGAAATCTTGGTGTTGTGATGCATTTTAATACTTGAATTAGAACCTCATCATTATTTCTCACTATAATTTTGACACTTTCTTGGAAGAGGATTTTCCTGGCAAAATTGCAGGCTAACACCATCTACCATTCTACCTATTCACCAAAAACCTTTGTGTGTGTGGGATTGAAAGTAGAGAAACAGAAAGTTGTTGAGGAATTTCACAAAATTTGTTACCAGCTTTCGTTCAACTTTGCTTTGATCATGTGATCATCATGATCATGATCAGATAGAATATACACCGCTTGAAAGGATTAACCCCTAAAGGCTTTATTTCATATTCTTGCTTTGAAGTGGCGGTGATGGATCCATATGGATTTAGAAGCTATTTGACTAATAAACCAGTCATTATTGAAGACCTGTTTGGGTGAGCAAGCACCTTAATGGGCTCAGCGGCCTCAGCCTACTAGTTGTACGAATCCAAATGAAACAGGATGATCTTAGTCATCTTTTTGGTAAAATGGTCATTTCACTCCTTTATTCCAGAATATCAGTGATTTAAAAACCTACACGACCCTGGTCTTCTTCAAGCAAAAACTCTGAACACATTCTGAAAGTAGGGGCCTCTGGTCGTATATCGGGAGCATCTCCCCATAAATTTTATATACATGTATGGGCCAATGTGCGTCTGGATGCTGCGTGCATAGATGTTTTTAGTTTTTGCTTTTAGGAGATCCGAGGTCTGTAAAGCCCTAACAGGCCTCGGTTGGGGTTCCAGTCCTATAATATTAAAATATATAATATTTTGGGTACCGGGGTATTGTATATTCTTGTTATTTCCACTAATTATTTCTTTTTAATGCAACGTATCCAACCTATAATTTCGTTTAATGTTCAAATAAAATGATCGGTAATCCTTCTGTTTGATGTTTATATGATAATCTCACTTCAGAATTTCTATACTATATATTATTCTTATTAATTTTTGTTTATTTTGTTCGGGATAGAGTACATTTATGAAGCAAAGTTACATGAATATCATCCCCTTATACTAGCCACATGTATGTAAGCTTAATCAGAGGTTACAGGCGTTGTACACTCTGTAAACAAAATTAAATAAAATTTGACTACCAGCATGAAGAATCCTAGTCAATAATAAATTGATGAAAGTTAAAAAAAAAAAAAAAAATCCAATTATGGGTTGTTATTCGAACTATCAAAATGGTTATATATTGAATATTGATCCGCATGCTAAGGAGGCTGCAGGCTGCTAAGAGAACTGATATTGAGAAGAAAAGGTTTGTCCAGATCTCCATGATGAAGGAACGACGTTGAAAAATTCTAGGGTTTTGCCATCAGCCAAAGTGAGTTTGAAGGACAGTATTTGGCTTCGCAGATCGATGCTACTTTGCCAATTTGCTCCCCAGTTCCTGTGCATGGGAACCCATGTTCTTGTCCTTGATCCCTTAATCCAAGCAGCCTTCACATCTCCGCTCCCGCCTACGTTAGTGATCATCACCATATTGAAACTTGATTGGCCCTTGAGGGTGAAACGGACCCCTCCTCTCCTTCTGCATGGAATCCTTTCATCCACATACAAAAAACCAAAGCTTAATTAATTTGTTAGATAAATATAGGCTGTATTTAAACCCTTTAATCGTTTGTCGGATTGTGATTAGCAAAATGTTAGAAAGCTCTACTTTGTGCTGAAATACTAGCAAGCTAGCCTTGTGGGAACCAGGATCAGTTGTATCTCATGAACATACTTTTCTTAGAAAGAAGAAGAGGAGAAGAAAAAGCTTATTTTAATCCAAGTGGGTGCCTATAATTCTTTTGGTTGTAAGAGTGTAAGATATTGAAAATATTCTTTCCAACGGAAGTAGCAATTATTCATTAAAAAAACTGAAGTAGTTATTAAAAGGGTACTATTTTAAATTTTAATAATGTTTTGATCTTCTTTTGAATTAGTTATATGAAAAAGTAGGGACAGGCCTAATGCAGATTTCTGATTTCCACTGCAGTGCTATAAACAATCAAAATGTCAACAACCCACACTCTATGCATCAACACCCCCCCGTGAATTAGCATCAATTCCGAGCTGAGATCTACCCCAACAGTACTTTGAACCTACAAATTTTGACCCTGGGCTGAACCGTCATTCTCCCTTAATTATATTAGTCTGATTAATTATTGCAAAAGTTGCTTAAAAACAAATGTAACAGATCTTAGATTGAGATTGAAGTAAGTAAGAGAAATGTTTAAAATATATCGCAATGTATTGGTGGTGCATATCAATATGATCGGTTTTTAAACCCACATTTTTTTTAACCTTATTGTATCACTCATTTGAATCGTGCAATACACATAAGAGTGTTAGTTGGACTGGATTTGGTCCAATTCGATTCAGTTCAATGTGAGTCCACTACAAATAGGCCAGGTTCAATCCAATCCAATGCATTTTTTGGACCAGTCCAATTCAATGTCCGGACTGTCCAATCTGCTCAAATTGGTTTTAATTTAGATTGGTTTCAACTCAAATACAGTCTATTCTTATCTTATATCAATGGACCACATATTGACTTAATCCAACCCAATCTAATATAAATTTATTACGTCGAACCAAGTTAATCCAATCTAATAAATATTTTGGACCGGTCCGTCCAAATTGATTTTGGACTGGATGGGGTCCAGTCCAAAACCGGTGCATTGACACGCTCAAATAGGCAATGAATAGTATGAAAGTTGGAAGGAAAATGATGAGTACCTTGTGTAGAGCACAGGAATGATGCCTTCATTTCCTTGACGTGCAATGCGAAGGAAAGCAGGCAAGGACATATCGAAGTGGTGACGAGGGAGATCGCACCACCCTCCATGATTATTGGGAGGGCAGAAGTTGGTAGCGGTGATGGCTACCGTCCTACCCCGGAGGCACCATTTTGGGTCAATCTCTGCATTGCACATTACCTGGAAGCATGCACCACAGGCCTCACCACCTCGGAACAGCGCACTGCTCAACGCTGCAGTATTTACACCAAACCCAGCATGAAATGTGTTATCGTACCCACAAGCCCCTCCTACACGTACCAACCACACTTGACCAAGTTAGTTTCCATCTGACTAATAATAATTTAACTACCTCTCTCTCCCTCTCTCTCTCTGAACTTCTGATCATGAATACTTACCGAGGGTGGTGGGGTTGTCGGTGGCTCCATAGAAAGTTGCATGGCCGGAAAGCCAACCGTTGGGTTGTCCATGGATTCTCCCAAGAACGACGCTGGTGATAAAAGGAAAAAGCCAAAGCAAATAAACAGAAGGAATCACAACGGGTGATGCCATTTTCCTTTTTCTGTATATGTATTTGGAAGTTGACAATTGATCAAAGAGATACTGCACAGCATCTCAAAGCTAACCCACCTCCATTTATAAACGCTTAGCCATGCAACTCGACGCGGTTGTCGGTGATTATTAATATAATCTACTATTGAGAATTTGTTTCTTTCCTTCCTGAATTCGGGCTAACTGACGCGGTTTTTCACGTTCTCGATCGGCCATTAATGGCTATGTATGCTTCTGGTACGGAGGAACATGTACGGCTTGAAAATAAGCTCATCTGGGTACGTTAAGTACACATGCTTGTTGTCGACTATTAACTGTGTATTTGTTTATTAATTGTATGATGATTGATGGTGTTTGTTTTTTAATTTTATATTTAGTAGGTTGGGATAGAATATAAGTTTTTTCATTGAGGAGATAATGGCTGCACATGGTTTCCAAAAGCAGAAAAGAAACCGAATTTTGTCTCTGTTATTGGTTGACAACTTGATACAACACTTTAGTTTATGCAGCAGTTGGCATTGTTGTTGGTGTTGGGATGACAATTGACAAAACAGTGGTAATAGCTAGCACATTTTTGTTCATTTCAGATAGATCCGTTTCCAAAGAAGGTGGTCTGTTTACTGTTTTAATTTTCACCCAACTTTGTCCTAGTATAGTTGTTTCAGTAACTGAGCCAAATTTAGATGGATGACTGCAGCAACCTGATGAAGCTATATATGGACTGAGGAGAAATGGGCATGTTGATCATAAGACTGAGGAGAAATGGGCATGTTGATCATCAGCCAAGGTAAACCCATTTCTATATATGGCAGTGTAGACTGTTATTACAACTGTGGAGGTAAGTATTTGAAATTGAATTGAAATAGAGAGTTCAATTTTGCGTGTGGGACCTCCGCAAGAGAATGAAGGGCAAGAGGGTCGAAAGCAAAGAGCAAGCCTAAACCACATGTTTGTAGGTCTTTGGGTTTCTTGAGGGGAAACAAAGTACAAAACTATGTTCAGACAAAGTTTGCGATCGATCCTTTACTTCGTGTCTGTGTGTGGGTCAGTAGAAGCTTCCCACTGCAGCTAATATGCCGGTGGCGAGAGAGAGATAGAGAGAATTCCAAGTGTTTAATATTAGAATTATCTATCTATTTAATTTTGAGTACTTTTTCTTTAATTTAGAGGTCGGTGTAGTGGATCAGTGTGGACAAGTTAAAGAGGGTTTGGGTTAGCTGTGTAAGTTTCTTAAAACAGTCCTTTTGGGTGTTCATCCAAACCATTAATCACCATGTGTTTTAATTTCATAGAAATTTTCAGGAAAGTTGGAGCTTTTTCAGATGAGTCTCCGCCTCTTAACCTGTAACTGGGTTTTTGGGTGTTCATTTAATTAATTTCTTCAGCTGCTGGAAATTTCTCTCATCAATATAGTTTTGCAAAACCCAAGGCTCTTGATCTCCGCTCAATATGGTCTAGGAATTATTTTGGAGCCAATGATGATTAAGAATAACAGTGGGTGAACTGATCAATGACTTATGCTTTGTCTTTTAGTAAAGGAGTTATTCAGGAGGTAGATCGCCAGCAGCTCCTAAGCTGAAGTTTAGTTGATTACTATATCCCGGAATATTTCGGTGACGTGAAAGCCACCGAAAGTTTTGATTGTAATATGTGGCCTACGCCAGTTAAAATATATTCTTCCCTCTAGGCGGCAACGGTATGGAGCATAAGAAGTTGGGGTTTTGAGTCAATTGCCACTACTCCCTTTCAGCAATCGCGACCATATTTTGAGTCGTCTGGGGATTTGAAGTCAAGTGAAAGGGATGGAATTCTCGAGACCGGATCTGCTTCTCACACATGGCGCCTCGTACTGACCTCATGTGTTATTATTTATGGAAGATGTTCTTGTGAGGCGCCCTGAGTGAAGAGCAGAACTCAATTCGAACTTCTTGAGCCTTGTAAATTCAGTAAAAGGAGAAAACTACATTGGGTGAGTGGACATCAATGTATTTTTTTGTTTTGGTCTTCGCATGGAAAGACTTGCGTGAAAGACATTCCTTAACCAAATGGGCTTCAAACTATTCAGATTTCAATGCAAAAGCTCAATGCATCTTCTAATTGCCAAAACTATCAGAAGATCTTCTCAAAAAGACTTGCCAAATGATCTCATAATAAAAAAGAGCCGATCAAATTGATTGACCCCATAAGAAAAAAGAGCCGATGAAATGATTGAATCATTGGCATTTCTACCTAAAGGCTCAGTTTAAAAGGAATAAAAATACAAATATGTACGATGCAAATACATACATAATATAAAATTTTGCATTCTACATATTTATATTTGTACTCCTTCCAATCTGAGCCCAAATGCATTTTTTTTTCTATCTGAACATATATTTTCACCGATTTGTATTGACGATCAACCCATTAACGTTTTAGGTGGAAACAGATATAGTACCAAAAACAGCCTAAAGCAGTTCCACGAAGAAATAATAACCAATTACTGTTGGCTTGGTAGAAAGCATCTTCGTTCAACAATAAACGAAACCAAAAACAGACCAACACCCATAGAATTAGCTAAGAAACAAGAAAGAAGAAAGAAATAAAGAGAAAAAAAATATACACTTACACGACACACTACTTACCCTACACCACTACTAGTAGTGAGTACAGCCACCATATGATCTACCTTGTTGCCAGCCACCACCATATGATCTACCAATTAGAGATTGTTCTTTTTCGGTAAAAATCCAGTCTGAGTAAGGAGTATTGATATTTCTCATCTAAAATTAATAGTTGTTGTTCTAGCTTCTATGGGTTCTTTGCTATTTCTTTATGCTGTGTTTGGTTGCAGTGCAAATTTATTTGCACTGATGCAAAACTATGGCAGTGCAAATATTTTGGGTGTAAATTTTGATTTTTTTTTTTTTTGTTTCAAGTTTTACCTTACTTTGTTTGGTTGCAGTGCAAATGTTTTGTATTCTTTTCATTTACACTCTCATATATTTGTACTAGTACAAATTGCACTGCAATCAAACACAGCCTTAGTTCCAAGTACCAAGTTTTTCCTATACACAACACGAGCCTAGTCTTCAAGTCTGAATCAAGTCTTTTCTCTTAGTCCAAGTTGCATTACTATTCGTAGCCCATTAGGCCCCGCAAAATAGCCACTGTCCACATCATATATTCAGCATATGCAAAGTTTTGTGATGAAAAGGGCTAGGACTGCAAGTTGGGTTGTTCTGCATGGGCTTGATTAGGGTTTGAGCCCATTTAAAACTTAACAAATTCTCAACCCAACCCGACCCAAGTTGCACCACTACAAAGGGCAAGTATCCTATGTCACTTTATTTCAAAGGTCTTCTAATCTATTGATTGGCCTAGTCATCACTATCGTCCAAGTCTTAATCCAATTATATGGGATTTATTTACCAAAATAATTTGATACTTCTAATTGAGAAATGAGAAAAGGACACAAGTTAATGGAGAAAATTTTGGCTCTCCACTTTTATCAGCGTGTGCTGTCTACAAGGCTCTATACAGACTCCCTACACGAGTAACACAAGTTAGAAATACTGTTTTATTAGTCCTATGCACCTAGAATTTCGCACTAGATTTGGTTTTGCATTTGTTTGTTTGACTATAACTTGCACTCCTACTCCATACAAAATTTATATTCAGTTTAGAAGGAATACAAATACAAATATGTACAGTACAAATACATATAAAATAATATAAAATATAAGGATTTGCACTCTTTGTACTCCTTCCAAACTAAGACTTATTTACACTCATTGGCAGTGCAAACCAATGGGGATTACACTCATTTGCTTCCTACCTTACTTATTTACACTCATTGGCAGTGCAAACCCTTATTTACACTCATTGGCAGTGTACTCTTTCCAAATAAATAACCTTCCTCACACCTCCATT
This sequence comes from Nelumbo nucifera, assembly GCF_000365185.1. The sequence continues at coordinate 2,988,438 of NW_010729147.1, read as the reverse complement.
CTCTTTCATATAAGATGGTGTTTGGTAGTGTGACCATTTTTTGGGACTGTTTTTCGAATAAAACAGCCATTCCTACTACCCCATTTTTTGCCATATTATGTTTGATAGTGTTTCTACCACATAGGCAGTGAGCATCGTTTTTTCACTCTTGTTCTGTTTGGTAAGGTGATTTTCGTCACCGATTTTCGTGTAGTTACACCCACTACTATGTATGATGGTAAATGCCATAAGAAACTAACAATGATAATCAAATGGTCCACATTATTTGGACGATTAATCAACATTATTCGGCCTCAAAAATTAAATCCAACGGGTGGAATTGATTCTTGATTACATCCATGATATGAACGTGAATAGGTCTATCATGTCCATTAACCGAGAGTGGTATAGTTTTGTGGATCTTAGGTATTTTGCAACTATTCAAGAAAAAAATGAATGTAACTAATCAAACCATGTTTCTTCATGTTATAGACCTTTCAAATATTCACCTATTGGGCCTAATTGCTAATCAATATTGGGCCCAACAGCTAATTGCATACCTTCCAATATATAGATGCTAATAAGTCATGATTAATCTCTAACAATAAGGTTTCAAAATATGTATCACACGCATAATGTCTATCAGTGGCACCATTTTTTCATCAAGTTTGCTACGAACATAATCATCCTATTTAATAAGTTTCAAGACTAGTAGAATAATTACTAGCCAAACCCAAATAAAAAGACAAATGATGTTCCATGAGTATACCTTTGAAAATCAGGTATGATCGATACCTTTGAAAATGTTTGAAAAATTCAATTTCAATCTCTAATTTACCAACCTAAAACAGTAAACGATACCTTTGAAAAAGTTTGCAAAAATAAATTTCAATCTCTAGTTTACCAACCTAAAACAGTAAAGATACCTTTGAAAAAGTTTGAAAAATGAATCTCAAACACCTTCCCTAAACATGCTTCAATCCTACAAACCCAAACCTTGGACTTAAACCATTGAGATCACCATTTACATTTTAATTTTTCTTAAAATTTGTTGCCATTTTTTTGGCTAAGTACCTTGTCATTTGGTCTGCTTCCAAGTGGTCGATGACTCAGAGGCCGAAGTGGAGAACTTTTGCTGGATGAGGACCTGGATGCCGAGCTGACCAGGCCGAGCTGGGGGCAAGTAAGCATATTCTAACTCTCATACTTTGTGATTTTTAGCACCCGTCTTACTCGGTACAGACCTTCCCAATTCGGTCCGAGCTTACCAACACCGGGCTCAGGTACCATAACCTTCCGAAGAACCAGGTCACTGACACGGAAGTGTTGCTTCTTGACCCGGGCATTATAGTACTGAGCTACTAGGAACAGGAGCCTGTCTGCTGTCATTGTCGACGGGCCAAAGTTATCTGGCTGCCAACCTCGATGCGAGGTGGATGCCAGATCACCTGAAGCCTCTTGCTCCTCCCGGGGTGATTCCACCTCAGGAGGATCTCGGACCGCATCTTGACCCGAAATAGCTTCTTCAGTATGGCGATCTATGACCTGAGCCGAGGTACCTACCTCGGCCCCAGCGGATCCACCGCTCCCATCTAAAAGACTGTCGAAACTAAAGCTAGACATGGAAAAGACACGGAATCGAAAAGGAGAGCTAGGGAACATTCACTAAAGAGAAACCGAATTGAAGGAAGATGACCTCGGGAAGACACCGAACTGAAGAGACACCGAGCTAAGGAACTTGAGTGCGACCTTAGACCAAAGGCTAGCGAATTTGTGGCGAAGCAAATGAGTCTCGGGCCCCCTATTTATAGTCGCTGTGTCCGAGAATCAACGGTCGAGATCGAAATGATCCAACGGCTCCTAGGAAAACCGGTTGCGCGACCCCTGAGGTTGAAATCGGTTTAGCGCGTGTTTTGACGTCTGCGGAGTTTATAGATCGTGTGACGTCTGCGCGTAGACTAGACGCGACCTGGGTTATTCTTGGTTGAGCCAGGTGGCCGAACAGGTCCGACCAACAATTCACCCAATAGCCGCCTGGACCTCGGGCCAAATCCACCTGGACTTGTCATGAACTCCCCGCACTAGGTTAGGACCCCTGGCTCGGGGAGTGGGGGCAATTGATGAAGGGTGATTTGGCCCAACCTAGTAAAAAGGGGACACGTGGACACAACCTGACCAAGAGATGACAACTCAGCTTGACAAGTTCAGTTCGCAACAATGGAGCTCACGTATTCAGTCACCTCGGCACAAAGGCCACGGCTTAAGGATCACCTCGGAGCAAGGCCACCTCAATGCAGGTCGCACCTCGGTATCGAGGCACCTCGGTATCCAAGCCAGTTTGGAACTAAAAGGCCGAAGTACCAGTTTGGAGCCAACAACTCGAATCGACACATAACCGACTCCCGCGTAACCAACTCCAGAGGTCTCTCCAACGACTCCCGAATCCCTCCAGATCACGATAAGTTAACAGACCCCGACCTTTTCGATATCACAATAAGCACTTATCCACACTCTGCCGGAATCGGAGGAACGAGATAAGCCTTACCTGTATGTTGTTCCTTCGGAAGCGGAGCGAACTCCATCTCCACATCCCGGATATCCTGGAACTATTTCGTGTGCCCCACGAATACTCAACTATATAAAGGCTCCAACCCCGATGGCATGAGGTATGCATGATTTCTCTGCTCTCTAGCTCTCTACATTCTCAAAATTATTCAACTCGCAACAGCTTACTAACTTAAGCATCAGAGCGACTTCACCGGGATAGCCACCCCGGATTCTTTGATCTTCTTCTGCATATTTACTTAGCTCACCGTCCGACTAAGAACCAAATCATCCTCCAACAGGGAGTAGTCAGATCGCGCTACATCAATTGTTATTCTAACATTGGATTATATATCAGTCCTACATGAGGTGCCTAGTAACCACCGGAATTATAGTAGTGCATATTATAGCTTGAAAGAAGAGACATTCAGGCAAAAGTGTTAAATCCAGCATTTTCAATTGGTAAGACTCTAAACATACACAAAAATATACCCCGAAATACTCTAAACATACACAGAAATTTTTCAAAAAAAATTTGGAAATACTCTAAACATTTTCGTTTGGTAAGATGAGATGATAACCTCTTTGGTTGAACATGTCAAGCAATGGAGCCAGTGTGAATTCTCTGTAAAATCATGATAAATCTGATGCTACACAAGAAAACGGGAATATTAGAATAATCTCATATGAAAACAAAAACGACAACTGGGTATTTCGGGTCTGGATCCCATACATAACGGCAAAGAACCCACAGCTGGGTATTTCCGACGAACTGTTCCAGGTCTACAGTGAGGTATCGAAGAACAAGTTCATGCAAAACAGTGTCGGAATGTTTCTTACCGACAACAAGAATCAACGAACAACATATAATAAAGGAAAAATCAAAAGAGTTTCTTACTAATAACGGCGGTCAGTGGTGACTGTTGCACTGCAACACATGAGCGGTCAGGAGGTTGGCAGTGAAGGAGGCAAGCGAAGGAGTTAGCAATTGAAACCCTACTTACAAACTATTTTTTGTGGTTTACTGCACCGCAATGCACTAGATCGATTCTCCTCATGACATGTCATTATACACGTGGGATGACATGTCAGCGTCACATCAATTAACCGTTGGGTGCAACGGCTCACATCAATTAACCGATGCATGAATCATCAAATTTGACGATTCGTGCATCGAGGGCGTCTCAATTTACGATATGTTGCCAATTTTTCCCGTTTTTTAAATAACACATAAACCAAATAACTTTGTAATGGGAACGCCTACGTGTCACCGACGTGGCACTGTTTTTCGTAAAAATGGCACCGAAACCAAATCATTTTACTTTTTACTCCCAAAAAAAAAGGTTAAATCAAAGTAAACGAGTATTTACACTCAGTCCATTTGCACTCCTTTACATTTATACTAGTACAATTGAACCCATACAGTATTTACACTCTATTCACTGTGTAAATAAGCGGAGCCTAAGGGATGTACAAGGGTGCAAGTCAGAACCCCTATACAGCACCAAACTTGGATGCTGTAAATCAGGTGCCCGATTTAAGGCTCAGTTTGGAAAAAGTATAAATACAAATTTGTAAAGTGTAAAACCTTATATTTTGTATGTATTTGTATTCTACAAAGTTGCATTTATATTGTTTCCAAATTGAGTCTAAAGAATATCTATACACCAAACTCGGATGCTGTATGGGTGCAAGTGAAAACCCAATTTAAAGAACTCATACAACAGCAAACTTGGATATTCAGACATCCATTCAAATTTCAACAAATGTTCAACCTGAACTTGCCAAAGTTGCACCCCTACTAAGGTCGTTTTAGGGTTTTTCTGCTTGTTTTCTACTGATGTGGCAGATGTTTCTGTTTAAAAAGAAAAACTCTACACATTGAGAGTATCCCCTTAAAAAGCAAATCTAAAATGACTCAGGAATCTTGCCCCAGGAGCCTTGTTTTTCTCCTATCATTCTTTTCTCATAAAATTCAGCCCAGAACACCTTTGCATGTATCCAAAATAGATCACACCTTGCGACTTTTACATCAAAAGAAAAAAAAAAAAAATTAAAAGTTCGATTGATTATTATTGATCAGAAAAATTCAGCACAAGTTGGGTTATATAGCCTTAGAGGGCTTATGCTGAACGCGTTATTGATCCAGAGAACCCCTATCTAATACACTACTTGGATCATCAATATTTGATTCAATTAGAAGAATAGTTGGGCGGGCGGGCCAAGTTTTAAGGTCAATGCAGATCCAACCCCCTAAGAATTGGGCCTAAGATTCGTGATTGAGCCCAAGGTTATACCTGAACTGTTAAACTTGAGCCCCCAACGAAACTAAAATTTGATGCACTCGAATTGGGTTCAGGCCTGAACCCGGGATTGAATCCAACTATATACTGAAAAGACGTGATATTGGAAAAACTCACAGCCATCAACCAGTGTCATAAAATATTATTTTCTCTTTTTTAAGATTAATATGATATCAAAAAAAGGTTTCAAAATTTTTTCTCTGAAGTTAATGTACAAACCATGTTATTTTGCCAAATAGTTATGATATGTCAAGTGATAGAATTACTTGCCACTCATATTAACCATTAGGGTTCAATTCCCACTTGCAGTCAGACTGCCTTTAATAAGTAAGTAGTCAATTAATTAAATTTAGGGTAAATTTTTTAAACTACCCTACCCTTATGATCATAAGTTAAGTGATTAGGTATATCGCTACTGTTTGAAAATTGAATACTCTTATTATTTTTAACAATTGCCCAAGTCTTATCAGTGCCGTTAAACATGGACAGAAACTCTAAAATATTCATTTTACCCTTTAACTCAAACATTCGATTGGTCAGTAAAATTACCTTTTTATCCTTTGTTTAAATACATGTGCGGGTTCACTTAATTTGGATGAATGGCCACTGATCTCCGGCGACATTAGCATCAGTGGAGGGGAGAGAGAGAGAAGCTTATTGGGGTTTCTCGGCGAGTGTCACAAACCCGGGAAATTCCAATCTGCCTCCTCTTTTCTCTTTCTCTGTTCTTGTATTTCACTGAGATTACTTCAGAGCTGAAGACGATGAAGATTCTGATAGAGAGAGTGGTGCAAATTGAGCGGAAGACAATGAAGATATTTAAGAGAGAGAGAGAGAGAGAGCGGCGCCAAGGTTAGTTTGATATGAGAAATCTTATTTTTAACAGAGCCAAAGACAACGAAGATTTCTGAGAGAGAGAGCCGCGCCCAAATCTTTTTAACAGCAGCTATTGCCGGTCTCTGGAAGCATACCTGCCAACGATCTCTACCGCTACCAAAACGAACCAGATTTAGATCTGAGTATTTCTCAGATCTAGGGAGACGCCGGTCCGGTCCCTCTCTTTCTCTCTCTCTCCTTTTCCTTCTTCTTCATCCTTTGTTCTCTCTCCCCTGTTTCATCATCGCCGCTAGCAGCGGACCCCTCCACCTCCACCTTTTTCTCTCTTTCTTATGTAGCGCGATCTGACTATTCCCTGCTGGAGGATGACCTGGCTTCCAGTCAAACAGCGAGCTAGGTGAATTGTAGTGCGAGCTGAAAGCTTTGAGAGTTTGAGAGTTAGAGATAGAGAGTAGAAAAATCATGTGCATGCCCTGTGTCATTGCGGTTGGTGCCTTTATATAGTTGAGCTCTCACGAATTTCGCGAATCGGTTCCGAGATCTTCGTCTTGAGGGGATCTGTTTCCACTTTAATTGGGGAGTAATGTATCAATTAATAAGGTTTATCAATTCCGCCTGATCCGGGCGGGGAGAAGATTAGGCCTACCGTTACGCGACGTGATCCCGTGAGGTACGAAGTCTACTGGAGAAACTTTCGGAGTCGTTACATGGCAGCTCGGGTTGATAACCCCGAGCTGACACTTCAGTTCTTTAGTTCTGAACTGGATTGAATGCCGAGGTGACCCTGCGTAGAGGTGACTCTGTTCTAAGGTAACCGAACACCCGAGCTCAAACATTGCGAACTAGTCTTGCTAAGCTGAGTTGTCATCCCTTAGTCAAGTCGTGTCCACGTGTCCCCTTCTCGCTAGGTCACGCCAAATCACCCATCATTAATTGCCCCCACTCCTCATGCCAGCGGTCCCAACTCGGTGCGAGGAATTCATGGACGATCTAGGCGGATTTGGCGTGGGGTCTGACAATCTGAAGAGCGAACCGCTGGTCGGGCCTGTTCAACCATCTGGCTCAACCATGAAATGACCCAGATCGCATCCCGGGTACGCGCGGACGTCACACTGTTTATAGACTCCGCGAACGTCAAAGAGTGCGCTCAACCAATTTCATCCTCGGGTGTCGTGCAACCGGTTTTCATGAGAGTGGTTGGATCGAGCAGGTCTCTGTCATTGATCGTCATGCGGTGAGCTATAAATAGGGGGCCGAGGGGACCCTCTTCTTCTCCAAAAATCTTGTGATTGAGCTCTCCCGAGGTCGCGTCGGAGTCTTTCATCTCGCCACTTCCTCCCTTGTGTTTCGAGGTCATTTTCATCTTTTTGGTGAGTTCGTTTTTTCTTCGTTAGTTTGTTCTCCTTTCCTGTTCCAGTTTCAATATGTCTAGTGCTAGATAGATAGGCTTCTTAGTGACTCTAGTGAGCTTGAGGGTGCCGAGGTGCAGTCCTCAGCTCCCGCTGGTGAGGTCAGCTCCTCGCTAGGTAGTTCCCCCCCCCCCCTTGCCCCTTAGGAGAAATTCCTTTACCCGAGGTCGGGCCATCTCGGCCCGAGGAGCCTGTAGCTCGGGAGGAGGGACCGACCTCTAGGGAGGGGGTCCCGTCTTCTTCTTGGGGTCGGGATCCAGATGACTTCGGGCCTTCCACTATGACCTCGGACAGGCTACAATCCTTGGTAGCTCGTTGTTGTCTTCCCGGTAACCTAATTTTCAGCATTCCTTTGGGTCGGTACCCTTGGGTTCATGGTCACCATGAGCTCATGATTTTCGAAGAGCAGCTCGTAGTTGGGCTGCGCTTCCCGCTCCACCCATTCATTGTAGAAATAATTAAGTTCTTTGATATCACCATTGACCAATTACACCCAAACTCCATCCGAACTATAGTAGGTACAATCTCCCTATTCCACGAGTATAACCGACCTTTGTCCTTAGACATTTTTAGCTCGATCTGTTCAATCAAAATGAACTCCGCTTGCCTGCGCAAGGACATCCGACAGAGTTACTATATCTCTCCTCGCCCCGGGTTCAAAATCCTGTTTGGCAGCCCGAACAAAATACTTGCCCGGAAGAGGAGATACTTTTTTGTTCGGAACCCTGAGGGGTGGCCCTTCCCGACTCACTGGCGGGTGGGCATTAAAAACCCCGAGGTGAGGCTAGATGTAGAGACCAGGGTGGTCGTTAACTCTTGGAGGGACCTCGGCCTAGAGATGAGGGTTTTCTTGGCCAAAGAGAAGCTTGTGCGAGCTAGGCTGAGCCCTCTTATTAGGCCTCCACCTCGGCGCTGATATTCTTTTTTATTTTGAATTTTCTTCAGTTCGTGACTAACCCTTTCTTTTTTCTCTTGCAGTCGCCATGCCGGAGGTCGATGCAGAGAACCTTCTGAGGAGCTTCCAGAGAGGAAAAAAGAGGAAGGCCTCAAAGAAGTCTCGCGTCAGAGCCGATTTCAGCCAAGCTTCCAGAGGAGGAGGTTCGTCCCCAACCTCCTATCGTGGACCTGGACGAAGACCAGGACGAAGGAGCTCTGCCTCACGAGCCGGAGAGCGCTTCTGTGCCCGAGTAGCGGAGTGGGCTGACATGCCCACAAGCCAACTCGGAGGCCGGGCTACCAGTTACTATATGGTGGTGAGTACTTTACCTTTATTCTTCATTTCCTTGTTCATTTTTTTAAAGGTACTTACATCTGCTTTCTTTTTTCCAGGTGAACTCTGCCATTCACTCGCTAGTCTACCAGTCCGAGGTCCGCCTGAAGCAAGCTCAGGAAGCCGAGGGGAACGCTCAGAAACTTTATCGCGAGCTAGACTTAGCTCGGGGTGAGGTTCTTCAGGCTAAGAAAGGAGCTCGGAGTCAATAGAAGCTGATCATGGTGCTGACTGAGGAGAAGGAGAGGCTCCAGCGTGAGAACAAGAACCTCGATGCGATGATCAAAGAGCACACTGAGATCTTCGAGACCGCTATCCAAGAGGCGCGAGCTGAGGAGAGAGCGTGCCATCGAAGGCTTCAAAGAGTCTCTGGAGTTCCACAATCTCCAGGTCGAGTATGGATTAAGATCTTACCGGTCTTGCCTCTTTTCTTAGACCTTTGTGATGTACACCCCGAGCCTCCGAGCTCGGATCAGAGCGATAGTTTCTTCTTTCTCTTTTGTACTCAAAGCTTCACATTAATGAAATACATGTATTTTGGGAATCTTTGTGTGTAAAAAATTTTCTAAGTGTAAATAACTCCCAAACTGGAGAACTGAACCAAAAATCGGAGTAAATTTTTTCTAAGTGTTGGTTACCTTGAATTGTTGAGCTAACGAGCTAGACTACAAATAGGGATAACTCCGCATCGTTGTACGCCGAGGAAGGCGAGCACTGTAGGGTATATACTCGACCTGTCCACACATGGGCTACTCACTTAGGTGTCGATTATCCTCTAGTGTCGAGCCATCAGGCCTGACTTCAAATGGGATCAACCTGTTGTTATATGCCGAGGTGGGCTAGACATAGTAGGTTTGTACCCGAACTGTCTATACCTCAGGCATGAGAACTGGTTTGCCTATGCCAAAGTGGTGACTAGGACTTGTCTGCCTATACCGAAGAGGCGACTAGGACTTGTCTGCCCATGCCGAAGAGGCGACTGAGACTTATTTGCCGATGTCGAGGAGGCAACTAGGACTTATCCTAGTGTCGAGGTCTTATGTCAGCTCGGCATCATGGCCCTTGGGCTTCTAGGAGTGACACGCAGTCCTCTCTCCAGTTCAACAATCTTTCTTGACTAGTTCGATGATCACGAGTAGTACCTTCTTAGGTTGCTGATGTTCCACACTCGAGGTACTTGCTTCCCTTCCAAAGTCTCGAGCTCGTACGTACCTTCCCCAAACACCCGTCTTACTCGGTACGGACCTTACCAATTCGGTCCGAGCTTACCAATGTCGGACTTAGGTACCATAACCTTCCGAAGAACTAGGTCGTCGACGCGGAAGTGTCACTTTCTGACTCGGGCGTTATAGTATCGAGCTACTCTCTGTTGGTAGGCTGCAGTCCCGATGTACGCCAGGTCTAGGTTGGTACAAAGCTCGTCATCATTCGTCTCCTTGTCATAAGCCTCCAAGCGTAGTGTAGGCACCTCAATTTCTGCTGGGATCACCGCTTTTGTGTCGTAAGTGAGGTTGAAAGGAGTCTCACATATGGTAGTCTTAATGGTAGTCCGGTAAGCCCAGAGGACACTGGACAGTTCATCTACCCACAACCCCTTGGCTCGAGCTAAGCGAGCTTTCAGTCCGCAAAGTATGGCTCTATTAGTGACTTCCGCTTGCCCATTCGCATGGGGGTGTTCCACCGAGGTGAAATTTTGCTGAATTCCCATTTCGGCACACCAATTCTGAAACTTAATATCCTCGAACCGCTTCCCATTATCGGATATGAGTACCCGAGGTAGCCCGAAGCGACATACTATGTTCTTCCAAAAGTTGTATGTTGTGGGTTGTGATTGTTGACAAAGGTTCAGCTTCCACCCACTTCGTAAAGTAGTCTACTGCTACGACCATAAACTTCCTTTGTCCTGTTGCTGGCGAGAATGGGCCAAGGATGTCAATTCCCCACTGCGCGAAAGGCCATGGGCAGGTGAGGTATTTTAGATCGGCACCAGGTTGGTGCTGGATGTTAGCGTGCCTCTGACACTTGTCGCACTTCTTGACGAGCTCGAGTGCATCTATCTTCATCATGGGCCAGTAGTAGCCTTGTTGTAACGCCTTCTGTGCGAGAACCCTACCCCCCAAGTGTCCACCGTACAAGCCTTCATGGGTGTCGCGGAGTACGTACTCGGCTTCTGAGGGTCGCAAGCAGCGCAAGTACGGGAATGTGAAGGACCTTCTGTACATCTATCTGTCTATAAGGACGTACTTAGCTGACTGCCTTTCTACCCTTCGGGCCACGTTGCGTTCTACAGGGAGGGTCCCGTGAAGCAAGTAACTCACGAGTGGGTTGATCCAGCTTCGTTCCGCTTGTGCAATAGGAGCGACCTCTCCTGCCCACTCGAGAATGCTAGGTCGAGGTAAGTCCTCTATATACACGGTCTACATGGTGTTACTGCTTGTGCTGGCTAATCGGGACAAGGCATCTGCCTCAGCGTTCTCGGACCTCAGGATCTGTCTGATGAAATAGGAAATGAAGCCGCGTAGGATCTCCCTAACTTTGGTTGACTACGAGCTGTGAGTTGCTGCATATGATGAGGTGCTTTTCCTTCATTTTCCTTGCTAGGGTGAGCCTAACGACCAATGCTTCGTATTCCAGCTTCACCTCACTTGGGCCGTACAGAATTATTCCTGCACCGCTTCCTTGTTGGTTGGATAAGCCGTCAACGTGGAGAATCCAGGGCTCCTCATCCCAGGTGGGACCTACTGTGACCGAGACCGGTGCTGCACTGGTTGAACCTTCCATTATGTTTTCAAGCTCGGTCAGCTCGGGAGTTGCGGTACTGAATGTACATTCTGCAACAAAATCGGCTAAGGCTTGGGCTTTGATTATCGTTTTATGTTCATAACGGATGTCGTACTCACATAGTTTGATAAACCACTTCGTCAATCTGCCAGACACCTCGGGCTTGAGCAGAATCTGTCTCAGAGGTTTGTTGGTGATGACGAAGATGGTGTGGGCTTGCAAGTATGGATGAAGCTTGCGAGCTGCTATGATTGGCACGTATGCTAGTTTCTCGATCTCCGGGTACCTTGTTTTTGCATCCTGCAAAACTTTGTTAACATAGTAGATGGGTCATTGGACCCAATCTACCTCTTTGATTAGTACCAAGCTTACCGCCTCATCACTCGCGGAGAGTTACGGCTTTAATACATCCCCTTCCTCGGGTCAGGTTAGAACTGGGGTGCTAGCTAAGTTTATTTTTAGCTTGTCGAAGGCGAGCTAACATTGTGCAATCCACTCGAAGTCTTTACACTTTTTATGGCTTTAAAAAAGGGTAGATAGTGTTAGACAGTTGTATACCCTTAGCACCAATCAGAATGATGTACATTATGAATTTATTGTAAATGAATAAAGTACATATTTGATTCATGTTCCTGTGGTGTGTTTCTGTGTAATACCCTCAAACTGGACACTTATGAGACTTGTGTTAGTTTAGAATGTTCACAGCCGTTGGATAAGTCTGGGGAGATTTATCCTA
>NW_010729147.1:2938094-2966720 GCF_000365185.1 Nelumbo nucifera | reverse complement strand
GGGCTAATCTTGCATCTGCCCACAGTCCCTGGGTGTTACAATGTGGCTTGGCCTAGGGACCACTTAGGGTAAGTGTTGGGCCCATAGAGCCCATGTGATGGGTTTCAGGGGGTGCACTGTCCATAACAGTGTATTCGGCCAAGCCTTGTAACAAAGGCTGGGCTGAACCCATGTGGCTGATGTGTAGATCAATGTTTGGGTCCCACGCTATACAAGGAAGCCCAACTGGGCAGTAGTTTGGAAGGCTAACTGAGCACATAACCTTATTGGGCCTAAAGCTCATTTCGAACTGGGCTGATTTGATCAGTTAAATAAGGGGCGAATTCTGGGATTGGATTAGCAGATAGGATAGGGTTTTAACCCTATCCACTCAAAGAGTCCAGATCTAAATGTGATTCAGATCTGGTATCCTCCTAATGAGATTAGGAGAAGGCTGATCTAATCTACAGATAAGATAAGGGTTTACCCTTATCACTTAAAGGGAATTCTGATCCAAATCATATTTGGATCAGCAACTCCTAATGGGATTAGGAGTTGATCCTTTTAAAGTTATAAAATGAGGAGGGGGCGGTAGCCTTTAGAAGATATACTTTCACATCCTCTTCAGAGCTGAAATCACAGAAGAAAGAATTCAGCACAACTGTGAAAATTCTCTCTTGCTGCCTCCTTCCTGCCGCTGCCTCACCTACCAGTTCGATCTCCAGTTCAGTGGGAGAAATCAAGATTGGATCTTGATATCAGTTCCTTGTGAAGGGACTGATAGGAAGTTGTGCTCACGTGCTGTCCTGTTAAATCTTACGATGGATTAGGTTCTTGGGAATAACATTGTTGATTCTACTCCATCCTGCACTGCGCCATCTTCAGTGGGAGCACTCTTTGGATCCTTCCTTGGACGTGAACACCTTCGTTGGGAGATATTATTTCTCCGTATCAGGTATACCCCTCTCCTAGTGCTTTTGTTCAGATCTGGTTCAGTTTATGGTTCAAGATTGATCATTGAAAAATATGATTTTTCTAAAATAGGGAATACGATTCCCAGTAGAATGTAGAGAAATTTTTTGAAATTCGCACATTCTATTCCACAAGATTCGGGAGTCCATACGATTGATATCTCCTCCCTTCAAGTAGGGCGAAATTTCAAAAATTTCTCTCTCCCATATGGGAATCACATTCCCTGTTTTAGAAAACTACATTTTCAATTATCAATCTTGAACCCTAAATCAGACCATATCTGAAACCAAAAGGTTTGAGAGGGGTTCACTTGATATGGAGTAACAGTAACTCCCAACGAAAGTGTTCACGCTCAAGGAAAATGCCTAAGACTGCTCTCACTGAATATGACACAGCGTAGGGTGGAACAGAATCAGCAGGTGGTTCTTCAACAAGAACCAAACTCTTCAGCAAGAATTCGATGGAGGGTGAGTGAGCACGACTTCAGATCAATTTTTTACCAAAAATTGATATCAAGAACACTTCTTGATCTCTCATACAGGTGAAGAAGGAACAGGCTATGGCGGCCGCAATAGAGGGAGGCAAGAGCAGAAGATGGCGTCAGTCTAATTGGAGATGTCTTCTCTCTTGAATCTGTAATCTTGAAGGATGAAGTGGGGTTCGCCCTCCTCCTCTATTTATAGCCTTAAAGAGAGCTTCCCCTAATCCCATTAGAAGTTTCCTAATCCAAATCTTATTTGGATCTAGACTCTCTTTAAGAGGTAAGGATAAACCCTTATCTTATCTACAGATAAAGATCAGTCCTCCTAATCTTATTAGGAGTTTCTTAATCCAAATCTTTATTTAGATCTGGGTTATCTGAGTGGATAGGGATAACTCCCTATCCGATCTGTTGATTTAAATCCCAGAACCTCCCCTTTTGTAAATAATCATATTATACCAGTTCGAATTGGATTTTAGGCCCATTAAGTCTATGTGCTTGCATATCCTCCAAACTGTTGCCCAGCTGGGTATCTTTGTATGGCGTGGGACCCAAACATTGATCTACATATCATCCACATGGGTTCTGCCTAGCCTCTATTACAAGGCTTGGCCGAATTCATTGTAGGAAACAGTGAACCCCTGAGCCCATCACTATGGGCTCTTAATGGGCCCAACGTTTACACTAAATGGTTCCTGGGTCAAGCCACCTTATAAAAACCCAATGACTGTGGGCAGATGCAAGATTAGCCCATCAGGTATTACCCTCAATGGTCTTGCATTTAACCTCTCAGCCCATAATGATCAAACACTGCCCAACAAGAGAGGACCTCTCCCTCGACTACAAGGAACAGTGCTACACTCTCTACTCACATGGATCCCAGGAATTAAAACCTTTTGCAAACATTTTGAAACCATAATATATATATGTATTTCACTATATAAATATATTTTGCAAAACAAATTTCAATGATTGAAATCGGCTACCGACAGCTTTGGTTTTCATCAGAGAGAGTGCATCCCCGATCATTCACTTTGTCCAACAAAGGGGCTGATCCTGTCACTATGATCACCCACTCAAATAAATTCTCGGATTGTTCCAACATACCTAGGTTTTGACCCCCTCTAAGGATCTCACTGATTGGCATATCAAAGATAGCCCAATCCGACACCTAGTGTAGTATCACAATCGAGTCTAGGGGTCAGGTGTAACATTCCAATTTTGCCCATCTATCTCCAAGGTCCAGAGTAATATTGAAATTCTGGTCCGGTTTAGGGTTTCAAGAAAACCCACACTACATGTACCTCAGGTCTCACCCTAGCAGCTGAGACAAGTCACCCCAACCAACTTGGTGGCACATTAGTGTCAGCCTTGGCAGGATAAATCTCCCCAGATCTATCCAACAGCTGTGAAGATTCTAAACTAACACGAGTCTCATATGTGTCCAATTTAAGGGTATTATACAGAAACACACCATAATAACATGAATCAAATATGTACTTTATTCATTTACATTAAATGTCATAAGGTACATCATTCTGATTGGAGCTAAGGGCATACACTGTCTAACACGAACCTCGCAATATTTGGCCACGTGCCGGCCTCCACGGGTACTGAGACTCGCCTGAGAGGTCTGACCTCCTCGCCGCTGAAGCCTACCTGGGGAGTGTCTGCCGTCTTTAAGTCACTTTTCTAGAGCTGTAGCTTGTCGAAAGTGTCCTTGAACAGTATGTCTGCCGAGCTACCCGAGTCCACTAGGATGCACTTGACTTCGAAGTCGTTGAGCCTCAGTTTTATCACCAGAGCGTCGTCGTGAAGATATTGAATCCTGTGTGCATCATCCTCCATGAAGTAGATTGGTTTCTTCAAGTCGAGATCGCTTTGGTGGCTTCTCCTCTTCATTTTGTAGCTCGCGGACTGAGGTCTGTCCGGTTGTCGATGTACACCCTGCGATGATGGACCGGCCAGTAATCATATTGATTACTCCGTGGATCAGTCTCTCTTTGGGCAACTGCCGTGGCGGCTGCTCGTTCTGCTTGTTGCTGGTCTCAGGAGAATTCCTTCTCTGGTCTCCCTACCGGTCTGCTTGTCGATCTGCTTGGCTTCTCTCTTCTCGCTGTATAATGTTTTTCAAGTATCCGTGGTGGATTTGCTTCTCGATCTCGTCGTGGAGGTTCCTGTAGTTCTCCGTGTTGTGCCCATGGTCTCTGTGGAAATGACAGTAGACGTTCTGGTTCCTTGTTGCAGAATCTCCCCTCAACCTGGGAGGCCACTTGACGAAGGAGGAGTCCTTGATGGCCATTAGGATTTCTCCTCGTTTAGCGTTGAGAGGTGTGTAGTTCGTCCTTTCAATAGGTGGGGTCCTAGAGCGCCGACCTGACTGGCGAGCTCACGAAGGAGATCGATTTCTAGATTTATTTCTTCCCCTGCTCGGGGACTTGCTCTTTCTTCTTTTGTGCTTGCCATTACTTGTGTCTTCATTGTCTCTTTTTCTTTTTCCTGTCGGGTTGTCAGTCTTCTGGTTTATTTCCTATTCGGTTTCGATGAACTGGTCAGCTTGCTTGAGGAATTCAGCGATGTCTTTTGGCTTATTGGCCACCACATGCCATTTAAACTCCCTGTGAGTTATTCCTTTCTTAGTTGTCGTGAGTCTTACCGCCAGGTCTAAGTCTGGGATCTGCAGGCAGGTGTTGTTGAAGCGCTTGATGTAGCTTCCAATCGACTCTCCTTCTCTCTGAACCACATTGAGGAGGCTTTCCTGCGACCTCGGGCACTTCTTGCTGGTGATGAAGTGCGAGGTAAACAAATCTGCAAACTATGCCCAACTCTTGATCGATCCCGGCGTGAGGTTCCGGTACTAGGTCCGAACTACCCCCTTAAAAGTGGCGGAGAAGGCCACGTACATACAAGACTCATCAGCCCTAGCTAGGTGCATTTGGGATTGGAAGGAGTCCACATGATCATTAGGATCAAAAGACTTGTCATACTTGTCCAAGGGAGGCATCTTGAAATATTTGGCCATCGGGGTCGCTAAGAGCTCGGGAGACAAGGGAGACGACCTGGAAAGTAGGGGAGGAGCGGCCTTTGTAGCTACCGAGCTCACTTCTTCCTTTCCTTTAGCTTGCCCTTCTTGTTGGCTCGGTCTTGCTGACTGGCCGTTCTAAGCGGAAGTACGGCGTACCTTGCGACGCCTTCGTTGTTGCCTCTTTACCGGCTCGACATTGGTGCTGCTAATTTCGGTATGCTCCGGTACCGTTTTGCTGCGAGGTAGCTCCTGGTTCCTTGTGGGATTCTGGGGCTGGCTATCATGGATGGAGAGGCCCTGTCTTGAGTTCGCACCCAGAACCCCGAACTGGTTACCTGCAAGTGAACCGTTGTTTTCTTGCTGTGAATGCCAAGAAAGATTGGCCCTGTTAGGTTGAGTAACCCCAGATCTGTTTCCGAGGTTCCCTTGTGAGGCAAGTGGAATAATCTGACGTCTCTTCTCCCATGGGGTGAGACCTGACTCCTGGGGGGAATCGGAACTTGGGGTGTCTCTTCACCTCAGTGGGGAGATCGGATGACATCTTGGTTGACGCAAGGTCGGTTCTGATTCTGCTGGGCTCCTAGGTGCCGAGATGGAATAGGCTGTTGGTTCTGCGGCAGTGGAGGAAACTATTGGAATTGCTAAACCTGCTGCATCTGGATCTGGATAGCTCGGATGCACTGCACCAGGTCATTGAACTGGGACGGCCTAGCTCTGGGAGAACCACAGAAGGCTCAGAAAAGGTTGTGCATACCACTGGGGGAAGTGGGGCGTTCACTTGTGTGGTGCTCGGTGGAACGGTTAGCGTTGGAACTCCAGTTGCAATAAGTTGGATGGTGAACTGGCCGATGCACACTGAAGGGAGTTGGGGTTGTCCCCCAGAGACGTTCATCTCGCTACTTTGTCTGGCGTGACTGGAAGATGCCATTGACGTAAGAGTAAGGTTGATGACTGTAAAAAAGGAGATGACTTTTCGGTCGTTCCTACAGACGACACCAATTGATGTAGCGCGATCTGTCTACTCCCTGATGGAGGATGACCTAGCTTCTAGTCGAGCAGCGAGCTAGGTGAATCTGCAAGACAGCAGATCAAAGAACCCGGGGTGGCTAACCCGGCGAAGTCGCTTCGATGCTTAAGTTAGTATACTGTAGTGCGAGCTGAAAGCTTTGAGAGTTTGAGAGCTAGAGAACTAGAGAGTAGAAAAATCACGCGTGTGCCCTGTTTCATTGCGGTTGGTGCCTTTATATAGTTGAGCTCTCGCGGGTTTCACGGATCGGTTCCGGGATCTTCATCCTGAGGGGATCCATTTCCGCTTTAATTGGGGAGTAACGTATCAATTAATAAGGTTTATCAATTTCACCCGATCCGGGCGGGGAGAAGATTAGGCCCGCCGTTATGCGACGTGATCCCATGAGGTTCGGAGTCTACTGGAGAAACTTCTAGAGTCGTTATGTGGCAGTTCGGGTTGATAACCCCGAACTGACACTTCGATTCTTTAGTTCTGAACTGAATTCAATGCCGAGATGACCCTGTGCCGAGGTGACTCTATGCCGAGGTGACTCTGTGCCAAAGTGACCGAACACACGAGCTGAAACGTTGTGAATTAGTCTTGCTAAGCTGAGCTGCAATCCCTTACACAGGTCATGTCAACGTGTCCCCTTCTCACTAAGTCACGCCAAATCACCCTTCATCACTTCTCATCTTCTTCCCCTTCATATGTTTTGACTTTTGGAACTGTCACCTGTTTCGCAGCAAATCATACCGCTATCTGGCTCAAATCCTAACTTTGTTGGTTATCGAAACACACACCACACACCACACAGACTTTGAATCTTGGACACCTAAGGAGGGTTCATATCTCTCATACTCGCACCTCCGGCGCCACCGTACATTTGTCGTCTCAATGTTTCCGATGTGATCGATATTTCTACATATACATTCCGTTTAATATAAGTCGAGATTTCAGATTTTGGAATCGCTTCTCATGAACTTGTATAAACTAAAAAGCCAAGCTGGAGCTCCCCACGTTTGGCCTCCATTCTTCTGCAACTATGTTTCAAGATTCAACATATTTTTTAACACCAGAAAAGTTGATGAAATTCTCAAAAAACCCAAGTGACCTAACGAAGAAAACAGTCTCAACAACTAAGAAAGATGAGTACGTGGCTAGCAAAATTCTTGAGGGGACTGCTACCTAGCTGCTCCACTGCTTGAATGAACCGCCTGTACAGATCTGGAGTCCAGTTGATCTAGACCCAGTTTAATAAAACAAGCCTCTAAACGACAAAGGGCCCTCACTTCCAGGTTCTTGATTCTTCCCAAACCACTGAGGTGGAAAGTGATTCCAGTAACGCAAGAGAATGGAAGTAAGGCGAATAAGCAACACAGAGGATCCCCTTCTTTCATCACCGCCGCTAACAGCAGACCCCGCCACCTTCGCCCTTCTCTCTCTCCCCATCGTCTTCCCCTTCGTACTCTCTCCCTTGCCGATCTGTTTCATCTCCATAAACTTTGATCACAGCAGGGGATGAGGCCTCTAAGTCTGTGAATGAACTCAGAGAAAAACGCTGATACAGAAGTCGGTGATGTTGCAGAGAGACGATGACATCAGTGTAACATGGTTCGGGGAAGATTTGGGCTGATTGTTGCCACTGTCCTAAACCTGGGCAAGGTGCCGCTGTTGACAGAGAGGAAGACGGTCAGAGGAAGATAGAGGGAAGAGAGAGAGGTCGGAGGATAAAGGGGTGTCGGGTCGAGAGGAGGGAACGAGGGTAAAACAGGGTTTTAAAAAGTCTTAACCATCACATGATGTCACATGTATGCAGGTTTTGACAAAATATTAAGCGGACCCTAACAATACCTAATAGTAACCCTTATTTACACAATTGTTAGAAACAGAGTCAATTTTCAAATTGTAAAGATATACTTAGTCAATTAAGAAATTTATCCTTAAATTTGAATGGAATTTGAATTTACCTTACATATATTAGAGTAAGCATATTAAAGGTGAATTGAATTTAAAATTTCCTTAGATGGGAAAGTTAGCATTAATTAAGGGTGTGATTTGAATTCAAATTTGTCTTAAATAGGGAATCAATTAAAGTTAATTAAGGAGATCACTCTATATAACAATTAAAGACCTCAAACAAGGAATTAGGTGGGAGTGCATACATAAAAATTGGCCCACTGTGTTGATACGGGTGGAATGGAGCAAAGCAGTGATTGAGAGTGCTTACCAGTAGCTTAAAAATTATCCATAAGTAGTGATTCTGCTTGTGAATAATTTTTAGGGTAAATTATAGATACCCTAAACTTTGGGGGTAGTGATAGATGGATGCCCTGAACTTTCAACTGCAACACCTGAGTATTTTGAGCTTTCAAAATAGACATTTGGGTCCATCTGTTAGTATTCCATCAATTAAATATTACATAATGTCAAAAATACCATTCTCATTTACTTTTGATATCATTCTACGGAATAAAATCATCACTAGAGAATGTCATCATCAGGAAATTTGAATATGTTATTTGCTGTCCATGTGAGAATGTCCTCATGGGGAGATGTTCAGTTACCTTAGAATGATCTCATAAATACATGAGAAGGGTACTTTTGGTATTATGTAATGTTTAACTGACAGAATATTAATAGATGGACCTAAGTGTCTCTTTTTGAGAGTTAAGGATACTCAAGTGTTGCAATTAAAAGTTGAGGGTACCTATTTGTCATTACCCCAAAGTACAGGGCACTTATCTCTAATTTACCCTAATTTTTATTGTAAATGGATAAGCACAAAGAGAAGTGGACAAATCTGAATTTTATAAGCATTGGGGACATTCTAGTAATTTTAGTAGAAACAAATAATTGGAAGCTTAATTTAAACATTTTAAATTTTTAAGGGTTAATAATCATTTAAAATAAAAGTTTGAGGGCATTGATGGCATTTAAGAAAAGGAATCTTAAAGTTTAAAAATGTGCAGGTGGGTTTATTATTGTAGACATTGAAAAGCAGTATCCACAAGCCCCTAAAGAATGGCTTTGCTTATCCCATAAAATGGCTGAAAATTTATCCACTAAACCCGACATGCCAAACGGTTTCAACCAGGCTTTTGCCTTCTAAACGCAAAAAGCACCCAAAAAAACCATTGAGAAAACCCTCCCAAACACAGCCCAAGTTTAGTCGTTCCACCCTTTATTCATAATTAGGGGTGGCAATGAGCCGAGCTTTTTACGAGCAGTTTAAGCTCGGCTCAGCTCGGTAGAAGCTCGAGTCTACTAGAGCTCAACTCGTGAGATTTGTGAGTCGACTCGAATATATACATATATATAATAAAATTATTTAAAATAATATATATAATAAAAATATTATAGTTCTTAATTTTTTAAATATAAAATAAAAAAAATTTATATATAATATTTATTTTTATAAAGTATTTTTCTCAAAATCGAGCTCGAACTCAAGCCTTGTAGAACAATTTCGAGCCGAGCTCGATCCTAGTACTATTTGGCTTGGCTCAGCTCGAATCCACCCTTATCCATAACCCCAAAAGCTGATATAATATTTTGAACCTTCGACACAACCGAATACTATAAACCTCCTTTCTTCTAACTTTTGAATTTCCTAAAATTCTTTTATCATCTTTAACTTCAAATAAGAATTAAAATATCAATATATTTTATACCGAAGTTGGGTATTAGAGCATATCGATAGATACTTTTTCTTTTTTTTTGTATCTTATAATCATTAGTGGATTGAGGCTCATAATTCCAAACTTTTAAATTTTGGATAATGCTTTTGTATTGGTGTATCTATGCGCATATGAGTGTACTATCCTATATTACCATATCTATTTGTTATGTTTGTGCCTTGAATTTTTTGTGTCAATCTGCATCATGAATCTGTTTCGAATTAATTTGAGAAAAACTCGAAGACAAAATTTCATAGTAGTTTGTGGTGGATGCGTACCCATAGCCCACCACAAGTCACCATTGGGGGTGTGCAGTATGACCCAATCCATATTCATCTTATAGGTTTGAACCGAATATGAAAAGTTATGTATTTCGAGGGTTTTCTTTCTTATAAATAGTCTTTGTCTTGTGAGGAATGAGTGAGACATTGGGTATATTTGGGGCTTAAGGTTATTCTGTGAGGATACAACTCTATATTTCTTCTCCATTGACAGTTTCATAGTGAATTTTTGTTCCTCCTTCATCCGTAGACATAGGCTATAAGCCAAATCACGTAAATCCGTGTGTTTTTCTCTTTATTTCTATTTTTACTTTTATTTTAGGTGTCATTCGAATCAATTCTCTTGGTTTTTTCTGCAACAATATACTAGGTATATATCTTAGGGACCAAAGCAGCGTCCTTCCCTAAAATTCTCTCTCCTATTTCTCTTCTCACATTCTCTCACTCCAGAAATCCATCCTCTTATATTGGATTTTTTTAATTTTTTTAATCTGTGTTTGCATCCATGGATCTGCACTAGCTCTCCTATTAATTTATATTAAAAAAAGGGGTATCTTTTGACTGTTAGATGCGTGTTTAGACAGAATTACACAATTCAAAGAAAAGGACATGTTGGGTCCTCCATGAGAGCTAAAAGTCATTGATTCAAGGCCAACAAACTTTTGTGAGAGTTTCACCACATAAAAAAAAAAAGAAAAAAAGAAAGAAATATCACAACAATCAAAGGGTTTAACTTGAATTGAAGTTAATCAAATTAACCACAAGATATATTGGTCCCACAAAAAGAAAAAGAAAGAAAGAACAAAGAAATCATTAAAAGTAACTTAGAAGTAATAGACAAAATATAATTTAATATAACAAATTAATTAACCATGAATCCTGTCAATTCCATAAATTCAAAACATAATCAACAAGAGGTGCATGAATGCAAACAGATATCCATTGAGAGAGCGGGAGGACAGAATCCAAATGCATCGTGCATTCAAGAGAGAGAGAATCCGTGGTTTAATTTGCTTCTATGCACATTTTACATATAGGGGGTGACCCTCATTTTCAATATTAGCAATCTCTTTCTCTCTCTGTCTGGATATAGTTGGATGTATTGCAAAGTATCATGTGAGATGAGGATAACCATGATAATGATGTTTGAACCAATAGACTAGCCTAATGTCTCCTTGTTTTATCTCTTTCCATCTGTGGCATTTGTGCTAACCTGTGGGTATTTCTGCTAAACATGATGCTTAGATTGGTAATCCATGTTTAATTTATCTTCATTTGCACTTAATAGACATATTATGGCTCGTGGCACTTAGGGGCGTCAATTGGACTGGATTTGGTCCAATCCGATCCAGTCCAATGTGAGTCCATGCATTATAAATGGACCAGGTTCAATCCAATTCAATGAATATTTTGGATCATTGTGGATCGGTCCAATTTAATGTTTGAACCGTCGAATCTGTTCAAATTTGTTTTGACAATAATTTAGATTGGTCTCAACCCTAATCCGGTCCATTGACACCTACATTCTTATCTTATATCAATGGACCAAACATTGGCTTAATCCAACCCGATCCAATATAAATTTATTATGGATGGACTATGTCCAGTCCAGTCTAATAAATATTTTAGATCAGATTAGTGCAATCCAGTAACTTGTTGGTCTGTCCAATCCATTCAAATTGATTTTGGACTGGACAGGATCCAATTCAAAACTGGTCCATTGACACCCTTAGTGGCACTGGCACTCTTCTTTATTAGGATCATTTCTTTCTTATTAACAATTCATTAGGAAAGACATTTCTCTGTGTTTATTTCTATGTGAAATAATTAATTGAAGTCTGTTCCCGAATAAAAAATGCAACTAAAAGATCATACATCTTTATGACTCTGCTATTGTTCATTACTCTATGACTTTTGTTGAAAGCATAGGCTTCATTTTCATGACCATAGAATTTGTGTGGACATGGTCCTCTGACATATAACTCAAACAGGCTCTCACCGAGTCGAATCAATATTCACAAATCTAATATATATAAAAGGATCCTTCAACATCCAATCATCATCATCTTAGCCTTGTCCCAATCATGCATATAGGGTCTACCACATGAATCTTGTTTCGTGTTAGAGTAAATATAATACCTGTTCACTTACTTTACCTAACGGTTTAAGCTTTTAGGTTAAACGGTTCATTGACATGATGGTACCCAAGTCTGTTCAACCAGATGATCTAGTGTTTGATCTTCATCGCCTCCATTATAATTAAATAAATTTCAGCACAAGATATATATGAATGAATTTGTGCTTGTCCACACTTCCATTCTATTTCTGCCCCAAGCTCTTCTAACCCCTTCAATTCATAACAGATCATCCATCATCAAAATGCATGCATCCAATACGAAACTAGCTATGATGAATATTGTTCAACCAGTCAAATCTGGACCTTGTTCTAAAAGTGCTAAAATTGTCTGGGGCACTAAATAGTTGAGAGACCCACCTCCTCCTTAGATAACAACTTCTTTGTCTATTTCAAAATAACAATATATACATCCAAAGATGCAATTGATAAGGCCTCTACTTGGTATCACGTACAACACCCATCTTAATTATTGATTGATACAGCTACCAAAACAGGGACCATTAGGTATATATGCATAAATAAAACAAAGCTAACAAATGAATTATGCAAGTAAGAAAACAACACAAGGTTGTTGATGACAGGAGATTATAACCATAGAAGAGGATGTGTCTCGCATTTAGACCGTGGGACCTGAGCATGTGTCTTGTCTTCACCAA
This sequence comes from Nelumbo nucifera, assembly GCF_000365185.1. The sequence continues at coordinate 2,954,503 of NW_010729147.1, read as the reverse complement.
CTGTAGATCCCTTTCATCACTTGTCGAGTGTGAGTTCTAACTAGAAAGGGCAGTCCTCTTTAGCACAGTAGTTTGATGGTTATACAACTCAATAACCCTTTTTCCTCTCTTACTTCTCACTGGATCATTAACCAGCCGGTTAGATCATTCAGCCTTAAAATGATCGGAACCCGCAAACCTCATCATTGAGTCACCAGTTCATCAGTACTCTAACCATCTATGATTCTAGGGTGGTTTTGAGTAACACTGTTAAAAAATGCAACCAACATAAGAAAGGTGGTAGAGGAGAACTGGTTACCTGTTGAGCAGGTTAAACCTCATGTCTCCCATTGGTAGGGGTACGACTCAGGTTGGTTTAGTTAATTGACTACCGAACCAGCCCGGTTTGCCACTGCTGAAAGGAAGAAGAGGGTGAAGGAGGAGAAGAAAAAGAAGAAGAAGGGAGAGGGAGAAGAATGAAGTGTAAAATAATATATATATATATGCCATGTGATATCATGTGTGTACGGGTATTAATGGAATATTAACGGATGCTAATAGTAAAGATAGAATTAATCAATTATCAAAAACAGTAAAAATAGCATTAGACAATAATTAAACAAAAGGGATATACTTAATGAATTATCTAAACCATAAGAGTAGTTTAAAAAATTTACCCATTAGCATTTATACACTACTTTGAACTTAAAACTGTGGGTCATCCCCTAATTTATAATCCCTTTATCACCCCCCTCACACCTTCCTTACTCTTTCCATTAAATTATTCACATTGCCCAAACCTCCTACCTAATTCACTGCATCTATCCCACCATTTCGTAGGGCTGCTTGTTTGATAGTGGGTGAAGTGGGTGATATGGGTGGATACGTATGGATCCATTAAATCTTACCCCATCCTTTAAATATTCTTCCAACAACAACAATTAATAAACAAGGGCAGTTGCTGACTTAGAAGAGAGTCAACTTTTCCAAAGCTTATGTGGTAATCACTTGCCAATGGCCCATTAGTTGCTGAGATGGTGACTCGGTGTCCTACACTGAATCAAATTCACCTAACTTTATAAGCTTTTAATTCGTGATAGGATCAGTGAACCTTATTATGTGCATTAATCTCCCATAACGTGTAATAGTTCCAAACCTAATGAAGTAAAATAGTTCCCAAACTTGTCAGTTGGAAGACCTCTGCCTACCTTAACATAAAACGCTGAAAATGAAGTAAAATAGTTCCAAACCTAATGAATTGAGATGGCAACTGTTTCAATTTTGACGTATACTTGCTATCTTAACCCTCTCTCCATCAAACACAGTTAGAAGAAATCTTTCGGAGGAGTACTTGGCTTAAAAAGATTCTTGAATCTTGTGTAAAGAAAGAAAGAAAGACACGCCACCAAATCACGTGTACAGGCCATATTAATACGAACAGAGAAATGCGATGGATGCTTTAGTGACTGACCGCCCATTTTTGGTTGTTTCTTTCATGTGCTAGGCCGACCTCATTACACCATAGGCTGAAGGGCTCATCAATTCTATTATCTTGGCCAGAGAACGACAACCAGTTTAGCCATTACTGTTATATATTCAATATTTTCGACCCGCCATTGACCTGATCCGTTGAAATTGTCATCCAATCAGGATTTAGAGGCTATAATTTTACATTTCGATTTTGGTTAGGGTGATTTTTTTTAGTTTGAGCAATTTTTGGAGATTTATGCATCTCAAAGGGTTATAGGTGTTTTGTCCTGTTATTTTTGTAAAAAAAAAACTTTTTTAACTTTAAATGACAATTTTTAATATTTTTTATAGATAAAAAAATTAAAAACTGAATTAAAAATATAAATTAAATATAAAGTAATACATATAATATATCTAAAACATATTTATACATTATTATTGCTAAAATATATATATATATATATATATATATATATTTATACACACATATATGTATATAAATATATATACTTGTACACATACATATGATGATGTGACACAGTCTGAACCGTTCAATCTAACGACCTATGACAAAGAGGCAAAAATGGTTCAGCTTCCGGATCGGTTTTTAAAACATTGTATATACTAATCAAGTAAAAAATGGGTAGATATAATAGCAATATAGGAGGGGGGGCATCTTGACCATCTAATTAATCCATCACCATCACTAATTTGGGCAAAGTTTGCATCAAGAATCAATGCTCAAGCTGTGTCAAGGGGACTATTTGGCTACAGAGCATGATGCAATCGTTACAGAATAAAAATGACTGATACACACAAGGACCTAATTTACTGATGCTTACGACCAAAGTTCCCAACAAATATATTAGGACAAGACACCAGACTCCTACATAGGGTGTCAAAATGCCTGAAGCTTTAGCTCAGTTTGGAAGGTGTATAAATACAAATATATAGACTGCAAAACCTTGTATTTTATATTATTTTATATATATTTGTGCAATACATATTTGTATTTACACTCCTTTTAAACTAAGCATTTGGCTCCATTTAGAAGGAGTATAAATACAAATATATAGAGTGCAAAACCTTATATTTTGTATTATTTTATATGTATTTGTATTGTACATATTTATATTTATTTTCTTTCCAAACTAAGCCTTTGAAATAAATGATTTGCATTATATCACTGCTTATAAATGATTTCTCTTTATCCAATATAATACCATACCAGAGCATTAACTCAAGTATCTTTTCTTTTGCATCTTTACCGTATAGGCATAGCTGTGGATAAGTGTAGTTATTCGGGTAATTGCTTTGTAGGCAACACTTTGGATAGGGATCTAATACCAACAAAACACTCCTAATATTGTACCAATGTGCCACTATGGTGCAGCCATAGACTGAGAGTATCTCCCTTGTCATTAATGGAATATGTTCCCAATTTGCAGCTGCAATGCCAATTGGGATAAATTGGGAGCGTTTGGTTTGGTTGGTAGTTGATAACTCTGCATTTTGATGCCTTAAGGGTATCAAATCAAGTATATTTTCAGTCTTAGAGTAGTCAAATTGTATCATTTTTTCAGTTAATTTCAATGTTGTGACCTCTGAGGGTCTCTGTGCAAATTATATGCAAAATTGGAAAGTTTTCAAGATTGAAATGCAACTTTTGGGAAGCTAGTGTGAAGTCCAATTGAGAGAGGGGGTGTTTTTGTGAAAAACTGACAACAGGAAGGCGCCTCCTATCTACTAAACCAAGTTTGGCAGACCCTAGGGCACCTTTTAATCCATTCTTTTCACTCTTATCAAACCTTAGCCGCCCCTAGGTGTTTAATCTCCACCCTCCACTTCTTCTAATCTCCACCACTCATTCTAGGGCACTCTTTTTATAGCTTTTAAACCCTAGGCCGCCACCTAACTGCTAATCCTCACCATTCAGCCCCTAACCACTAGATCTCATCCCTCCGCTCCATCTTATATCTTATCCATCCACTATAGGGTGCCACCCACCTGTTTTAATCTCCTCCTTTCAACCCTAGGCGCCTCAATCTCCTCCATCCATTTCTAGGCGCCCAAATCTCAGCCCTTCTATTCTCAGCCTTAAGATCAACCCAAAACCATCCTAACCCTCCATTAGAAACCCTAAGGCATCCATAACTTTGCTAAAATCCAGCTGCCGCCCCCTTCTTTCTTTCTAATCTCAATTGTATCCACCATTCTCTATAAAAATGACCCAAGAGCTCATGAGAAAGGGTTGGATTCTGCCCCCAAGTAAGATGGAAGGCTGATCTTGAGAAGTTCAAGGGTAGAGGAAGAGGAAGACGCCCAAGCAAGAGGAGGGGTTCCTACTTGCAATTCGCCAACACCACTACTGCCACCTCTGGATTCAGATCCCAACCATTAGTCTTAGATTTAATTTTGGTTCTTTCAATTCCAGTTTCGTTATTTCCTTTCTGCAATTTATTTTCATTATGTTTGATCTTCGCTTTCTTTTCTATAAATCTGGAATTTGGCCAAGTAAGACAGAATGCCTAGTTTGAGGGTCGAATGAGAGATCTGGAGAATGATACCTTTGATCGGATTACAGATTTTTTATTTCGTTTCCTTTATTTATTTATTTTTTTTGCACTTTTTAATCTCTGCAATGTTCGAATTCTATCTTTTTTTCAGTTTAATTAATTAATTTTTATATTTCTGCACTTCCTTATGTCTTTTGTCCGGATTTGAGTACGTTTTAATTTTTCCCTCGCTTCCCAGTGGATACGACCCATTCTCATCATTTTACTACGTTTATAATTGTTTAAGAATAAAAAAAAAATATAAATATTAAAACCGATATTCCAAAGTGGTTAATGATACACTTCTGGACACATCAGTAGCAGATCTGAGCTTAGACAATTTATCATTTTTACTAGCATATGTTCAAGTTCTATTATTACAAGTTATAAGCTAAAATTATGGCATTTTCCCTCCTCGCTGGTAGGTTAGCATATGTTCAAGTTCTATTATTACAAGTGACTTTCTCGGTGAGGCCATTTTATGTACCATGCTGATTTTCTGTTTTAGCCCTGGCGCAGGTGCTACGATAATGTTGTAGCAAAAAGTGAACTAGGTGCAAAATATCAATAATGATATGAATTCCTAATCCACCCATCCTTATCACGTTGGGAACGAAAGAGATGAAGCGAACATGGAATTCCTAATCCATCCATCCATTTCACGTTGGCAACCGATCAAAATTAAGCCTTGAATATGCAAGGCAAAGAATAAATTGACAGAAAGAAGGGTCACGTCTCACGTCCGCCAGGAATGACAAAGACAAAGTTGTGACTTTGCCATATATCATACATATATGGTCACCCAAAATTACTCTAAACTCTAACACTTTTATACGTATATTATATATATATATATAATTAATCTGATGTATCTATGTATTGTTCATAAGCTTATATCCCGCATTTTTACAAGTATACAAAGGAGAGGAAGGGTAAATAAAAAAAAAAAAAAAGAAAAAGAAAAAGAAAGAAAAGAAGAGCAGTGACGAGTCAGAATAAGAGAAGGCATAGGACAAGGCAACAGAAGAGGAAGATGGAAATTCTGTTAAGCGACTTGTCCATTTGCATCTCATGCCGTCTCATCCTGGGACTACCACTCCCCACAAGATACTGTGAATTAGGGTAGTAGAGGCTGGTGTGGGAGTTTCCAAACACCCTTGCATAGACCATCTCTCCGAACATCCCAACCACCGGATAGAAGACACTCGTCGTCGTAGTGCCCCCAAGGTTAATCACGGGAGACGGATATGATGCCGCTGAATAATTGTAATTGCTGTAATGCTGTGGATAGTATCGTTGATGATGTTGATATGGATCAGCAGCTTGTTGATAAGGATTAGAGTGAATAATCCCACATGCGGACGCAGGGGGTCTACGCGGTATCTTGAGACCGTCATGGGGAGCCTTGCTTTGGGTGTCCGTTTGTGTGGGGTCTTGTCCTCGTCCGTAGAGGGGAACCAGGGCTCTGCGGGAGATGTGAGCCTTGCATACTGGGCACTGTGGTTTCTGCTGCTGCTGCTGCTCTTCTGATCCCGTGGAAGCACTCTGGAAATGAATCCACTTGTAGATGCATGGCCAGCAGTATAGATGACCACAAAGCGTCACCACTGGATCTTGAGCGAAGTCTAGGCAGATATTGCAGTCGAAGCACCCAGTGACATTATTGTCCGCTGCATTCATAGCAGTATTTGAGACGGTTTTCCACTTCTGCAGTGGGGATCCGTCTCCGTCCTCCTCATGTTGTGCCACCCCCTCGTAGAAGTATTGCTCCATGGCCATACGCCTTTTGTGTGGTCTTCTTAGACCTGAGGAAGTCACAGCCAACAAAAGGGAAACATCAGTTAGAAATTAGAATTAATTCCCAAGGTAGGGAAAGTAGGGGAAAGGTAGAAAATTTTATACAAGGTTTGTAAAGATTTTTTTACCTTTTTCTTCTTTTTCTTGTTTTTTTTTTTCCTTTCAACCAAACGACAGCTTAGGAAAAAAAATGGTAAAGGGGAAGTTATTTATGGTGCATGGCAGTATGGCACCGAATACAAAAAAAATAGCCCTGACACCATAACGAAATTTGCAACCCCCAGCTTGTTATCGGCAATAAAAGACCAGTGACAGTAACGTCATGATGACTAATGCCCAGCTGGCCCAGCTGGTAAGGTAAAGGTAGTCCTACCCAATACGTACTGTGTAGTGTGTAGCGCCTTAATTGGCGTCCCCAGTCCCGAGAATTGCCCGGTTCAGTACTTTGGGCATGGTCCATTTCCTCCGGCTTGGTCTGAGAACTTTTTTTGACCCCTAAAGATACAGTCTACTGTATACAGATCCCTCATAAAATATATCGGATTGTGATAATTTTCTTATTGTATGCATGTATTGGAAATGGTATACAAATTGTACTAGAGAAAGATAAAGATAGGTATTCCATTGGCAACATCCTATTCCTATTCCTCGGGTCAATTCCACGTCCCACTGTGGCAAAATCAGACAAGATTTGAAATCATGCAAGATTACTTAGAACACGGAACCGACCAAAATCATGAAACCAGATAAGGATGCCAAGAAGGCAAGAAATCTCGCCCCAAAAAGAGCTAAAAAGCAAATATTCCTCTACAAAAACAATTTTGCAACGCTTTCAGCTCTCAATAGAATGATTCAACAAAGAGATCACATACTTTTAAAACAAAAAAAAAAAAAAAAAAAAATCACAAGTTGAAGTTGCGCAAGGGCCAGAGATCCATGAGATAATAAGCACTTGGAAATCTCCAGTTTGTTAGGAGAATAAATGGGATATTATGTGGAAAACAAAGGGTAATCTTGAATTTCTTACCAAAAGTAAAAGGAGTAATCTTGAATTAAAAGGTACTATCTATTTCACAAGATTAGAATCTTAGAATTAAGCTACACTTGAGGTCTAAAATCGGTGTCCTAGAAATAAGAAAGCCAACAAAACTAGTAAGAATTGTCAAAAATACAGGAATCATTATCTACAAAAGATGTACGAGAAACACTTGAGAGAACCATTTGAATATTACTAGAATAATATAAAAATATCAGTAACAGGAAAATTAAAATTATTTTATCAAAAGTGTGTATTATATAAAAATCTTTTCTGTAGAACCTTATACATAAAATATGTAAATTATGTAGTATTATATTATATATAAAATGCTATAATATAATACTGTTTTAATTGTCAGGAAAATAGAAGATCTTCTGTGGTCCGAATTATTTAAATACACATCCATCTAGACGTTCAAACTCAACATGTGTGGGGCATATCGCATGTTATCGTTTGTTTTTCACTGGTCCAGATTTGTTTATACTTTGAATAGGACGAGGAAATCAAAGGATTCCTTTACCTTTAAACCAAACATAGCATTAGGATTCCTTTACCTTCCTCTTACACTGTCTACCGGTCTACCCAGATGAACTATCAGAGGGGGAGAAGTTTTCTACACAGGGGAAAAAGATTTAGAGAAAAATTAAAGCTATTAATCTTTTATGTTTTCGGAAAAACGAAGTATAATTTTCAAGAACCTATAAATAGTATAAAAATAGTACTGGAGGAAAGAATTAAAAAGGAATCAAGAAATAAAAATAAGCATCTTGGCGTAAAATAAGTTTTTCTTGCTTTGCTGAAGGGGAAAGGAGTGGTGGGAGAATGCCCACGCAAAGCCAGTAACCAAAGGATGTCGCCGGTGGAAGCCATCGCATCGTTTACTGATGATCAACAGATAATTTTAGGAGAAAAAGGGAGGATTTCATTTATAAACTCGTGAGAAAAATCGTCCTGTTCATGACTCTTCTAGGTCGTCCGAATCACGGTGCCGAAATCTCTATTCCTATTCAGAATAGGAACATCAGAGATTGAATGCGAACCAAGAGAACAGACATTTTAGAGCAACTTCCTTTCCTTTTGCATCGAGACCCGAAAATACTAATAAAACAGAGAGAGAGAGAGAGAGAGGGTGTGGAAGACATCTGGACAAAGCTCTGTTATTGCCTAATGCGGTTCTTCTCATCACGCTACTAGAGATACATGATCTCCAGAGTCTGATCTCTTTGGGATACAAACAGCAAACCAATGTAACGAGATGAAAGGAAAAAAATAGTGGTTTTAGAGATCGGAAAGGGAAAAATCGAAAATCGGGAAGGAGAAAAACGAGGTTTCCGCCAAATGATTCGTTCGAAAATAAGGGCTCTAGGGTTTTACGACTAGGTCCTATAAGATGGCTTAAAATCCGCTCTTGCGTCTGGATATCTATTACGGTCCTAAAGGTTAAACAGCCTGATTTTCGGCGTTCTACAAATCGGATCAGTCGTCTTAGGGCCTTGGGCATATTGGTCGGGTAAGTAATAAAATCCAAGCGTAATGAGTTCCAATGGATGACTCGGACGAGCCACATATGTTTAAAGTTTAAATTTGGATGAACAAACGCCTAACCGAAGATCTGATAAAGAGATAAACAGAGATCCTTCTCCAAATACATTTCTTTCAACAAATTTCTCTGTGAAAATCTACTCGAGGATTAAATAATGCATCACATGAAACCAGAGGCAATAGATTCTTCAATAATCGTTTAAACCTAGCGATTTAAGGCCTATTTACTGTCACTTCCACAAAGGAAGCCATTGCATTATGCAATTTCTTCCTAACACAATTAAAACCATCCGATCGACACTGCTAACCTCAATAATCAGCTCAGGGGAGGGCGAAAGGAGAGACATAGAGAGTTCCACATAATTTATCAAAAAACCAGAAAGGGTGCAAGATCTAAACTTTGTCGGCTACGAGACAAAATTCCTTCTTTCACAGACGTAAAACATGAAACTTATCGCAGGTTCACATACAAATTAATGAAACATAATGAAGGAATCAGAAAAAGGATTTCGAGTTGCATACCTATATTCCGGGAGGCTTACAGAGACTACGACGGCTGATTCTTCTTCTGCAATTCCAAGCTGTTCGCAACGAAGCTTCTTCAATTCCGAATCTAATCGCGTCGTTTTGAGGGAACGAGAAAGGGAAGAAATCGAAGAATAGAAACCGAGGTGAAGAAGGGAAATGACAGAGAGAAGATTAGAGAAAATCCAAACAGAAGTAGAGAGAGAGAGAGAGAGAGAAATTAAAGCAGCGTCTGCGGAGAAATGTCTTGTCGAGAGTCGAGAGATGAAGCTTCTTCTCCAACGGGATTTTATAGAGGAACCGGATAAACAACTCCCTCCCACCGGTGCTCCCACCAATACGCTGACGTGGCACGTGGTATTGCGTGATGCTCGCGTGTGCTTTCTGTTTCCTCTCTTTTTCTAAACTATTTCAACATGTGCCCTTCGCTAACATGCGCTTATAACTTACTTTCGCATTTGGCATTTCGGCCTCGATGATCTTGAAATTAGGTGAAAAAGTCACTTTTGAACCCTAAATTTTCAAAAATTCTATTTTCACCTTCAATTTATGATAAAAAGGTCAATTTTAATAAAAAAGCAGACGATATTAAAGATTCCATCTACAATTCCGTTAAATAAATAATAAAATAATATGGTTCATTGATGTGTCACTATTCAACTAAAAAAAATTTATTTGAAAAATTACATGTGAGTCCCACATAAAATTTCCACTATTCATATATGACCAACAATAAAACAAAAATAATTATTTTATTTAATAATTAATTATTAATAAATTATTAATAAAATAATGAATCATGCGACCAAGAACAAAAGAAAAATATTTTTTATTTAAAATTATATTAATAATAAACTATTAATAAAAATAATTATTTATTAATGAATTATAAATAAATAAATTAATATTGAATTGTTATTTTATTAATAATTTATTTTTAATTAATTATTAAATAAAAATAATTATTTTATTTTATTCTTGATCAGATGTGAATAAGTGTGAATTTTAAGTGGGACCCACTTGTTTTTCCTTAAAATTACTTAAGTTGAAAGATCTTGACTATTTCTTGTTTTATTAAAATTCATTATTTTTATTAATAATTAATTATTAAATAAAAATATTTTTTATTTTTATTCTTGGTCACATGTGAGTGGTGGGATTTTTGTGGGACCCACATGTAAATTTTCAAACTTTTTTAACTTGAACAATGGCACATCAATGAACCTTCTAATTTAATTATTTGTTTAACAGGTTAATAGCATCTCTAGCATGTTTTTGCCTTAAAAAGGCTTTTATACCATAGTTTGAGGGCAAAAATGGCCTTTTTAAACTTTACGGGGGGCAAAAGTGGCTTTTGCGCATTTGATCACCAAAGCCAAAAGTCCTTTTCGCATTTAGTCCATCCAATATTTGTTAACTATACAAGATTTACAATTATTCAGTTCATTGTGGACTGTCCTTGTCCACACAATATATAATGGACAAAATGGATAGATGATTCAGTTGGATGATTCAGTTGAATGCACCAACCTTAAAACCCTTTTTTTACTGTTTGAAACCCATTTTAAATTGTTTATTACATTATTTTTAATAATTTTTAATATTTGAAGAAAATATTATAAAGATTTTTAAATAGTGAACAACTTTTTCATTTTTATCATAATTTTTGTTAACAAAATGATTTTTATTAATACATAAACTCATATTCTATACATTTTATCATCTAATATTTAACATATATGACATATACTTTTTATATTTATTAATAATTATGTATTGATTTATTATTCTACATGTTATTGATTTATTATGAATCATCTCACATGTTGCATGTACAAAACACCCACATAGATGTATAGATAATTTTAGTCCACACATTTTGTTCATAATTAAGAAGAACTCAGACATTGGTGTGGTGCAATTTTTCTTTTGATAGATAAAAAAGTACTAGAATTTTAGCAAATTACAAAGGTGTAATGTAAATTAGTCCCTGCCATAACAGTGTGTTCTATATCTACCAATTTCTTATTCATGACTCCATTGCTATGATTTTCCCTTTGGTACACAGTGCACCAAAACAAGCCATGTTATCAGCGTGAGATCACTCTGAGACTACCATCCACTAAGGTTATGTTTGGTTTGAAAGAAAAGGCAGGGAAAGGAAGAAAAAAACAGGAAAATTAATACAAGATTTATAAAGATTTTCCTACCTCTTCCTTCTTTTCCTTACATTTTTCTTCAAACCAAAACATATCCTAACTGTTTCCAGCCCAGCTGCTTATAGAACACTACCGCCATGTATAATGTATTAGGAAATCCATGAAAGAGTTAATGTGAATACCATGTGGGTAGAGGTGGGAAAAGATTGAGGGTAACAAATCCAAGCCTAGAGAAAGACGCAATGAGGTTTTGGAATCATGTTTGATATGTACTAGTACTGTGTGCAGTGGTCCACCAGAAAAGATGGGACCCCCCGATCTACGTGTTTAACATGGATTTGATAAGACAGCTTTACAACATTGGAGTATATCGATTGATATTCTGATTTTACTTCTCTTACGTTGCATTGCAACGTATCGCAGTGGCTACTACACCTGAGTCCCGATTATCTGGTTTGAAAAGCTGGTGAGGACGCATTGTGAATTTGCAGACATAACGACAAAATAGTTATCCCCTGACATGATTCAGGGCTGCAATCGGGTCGGACAAATCGGATCCAAATCCATTCGAACACATACTCCATCCACTTGATGTATCGGATTCAAAACGATATTTTAGAACGCAGCATTGAATTTGAGTTCCTATCTTATCCTATCCGGATTCAATCCGGACCCGACTCGGATTTAAAGTCGGACAATCTGTGCTATATTATTCACCAGGCTTCGTTTGGTTGTTTGTAGTTGCAATTTCATTTGCACTGGTGTTAAAGTATGATAATGTGATTTGCGAATGAATTGAAGATCTATTTGGTTTTGATGTAGCATGATCTGGTCACTCCTACCTGGTAGGGACCTCACTCCTATCTAGCGATGGACGGAACCTCAAAAGGAGAAGAAGATGAAGGATTCCCGGGGAGTTCGCCCGGTGGGAACACTCCGATTCTTAAGTTAGAACTCGGTGGAGAACCTAGAGAGTTGTAAAGGAAAATGAGCTAAGAGTGGAGATGCGCACTTACTCAAAAAATTAATTACCTTGCCCCTTGGAAATCGGGGCCTTTATATACTGATGCTCTGTCAAATCGGGTGTAACCGCCTCTGATTCTCTGCTACAGCCGTTATTCGCCAGGCTTATTCGATTGGTGCAAGTAACCGTCACAGGGTACGGTCCTGTCAGTTGAGAGACATTATGCATGCAAAGCTGGCGTGCACGATGCCGCCTGACGTGAGACGTGGGCGCAATCCTCTAGACTAGCAGGTGTTGCGCCGCCAGACAAGAGACGTGGGAGCAGTCTGATAGGCACGATCTTGTCCGATAAGAAGTTTTTCGAAGATTCCGGGTTACTTAATAGCGAGCTCCTTTGTAGCGAGCTCCTTCGTAGCGAGCTTCCTTGCAGCAAGCCGTTCTGTAGCGAGCTGACTTGTGGCGAGCTGTTCAGGCTGGGTTTCAGCGGGCTCATTACGCCGAGTTGTTGCCAAGCTGTCATGCTGAGCTATCGCTTACGTCGAGTTATGTCCATGTGTCACCTGGTTAGGAGGTCGGGTCAAATCACCCCCCATCACTTGCCCCCCACTCCTCGGGCTAAGGGTCTTGCTCTAGTGCGGGGAGTTCACGAAATGACGGGTGGATTTGACATGTAATTCAAACTAGGTTGATCGACCGCATGAAGTATATGTGCGGATGTCAAGCGATTTCTAGATTTTTTGGAAGCAAAAAAATGCGCCAAGCTGCCTTCAGTTTCGGAAGACGTGCAATTGGCTTTATTTCAGTCTCGAAAGACGTGCAGCCGATTTGATTATGAGCCATTGGATTCGCTTTGACCGAGACCGTTGGTTTTCGGGCACAGCAGCTATAAATAGGAGGGCCCCAGGCCTCAATTTTTTTTACACCAACTTGCCTTGCTTTCGGTTTTGAGGTCGCGCCTTCGCCTTGTTTGCTCGAGCTCTCCCTGTTCACGTCGCTTTTCCAGTTCACTTTTTCTTGTGAGTCCTCTGTCTTGTCCAACAATGTCTGGGTACCCGTGGGACGGTAACTAGGACGAGGTCCCCTCGAGCTCGGGGGGAGCTTGGGGTTTCCTCGAAGGGTGGTCTTTGGAGGCTCGGGAAGCCTCCGGTAACTTGGCTTCCACTTCCTGGGGTCAGGAGCTGGATAGCTCTGGCCCTTCCTCCATGTCTATGGAGAGACTTCAGGCCCTAGTCTTTCATTACAACCTCCCTAGGGATATTATTTACAGCCTCCCATCCGGCAACTATCCCTAGGAGCACGACCACGACGAGATCGTGATCTTTGAGGAGCAACTCGTGGCTGGTCTCCGACTCCCTCTACACCCTTTGATAGTGGAGGTTCTTACCCATTTCAATGTTACCATAGACCAACTCCACCCGAACTCTGTTCAGAACTTGGTGGGGACTATTTCCTTGTTCTTTGAGTACTGTCTTCCTCTTTCCCTCGACACCTTTGCTTCTATACTATCAATCAAGAATGCCTCCCCCGGAGCCCCTCTAGAAAGGCGCTCTTATTACTTTTCCCCCCATCCGGGCTTTAAGCTCTTCCACAAGCTGCCTAACAGGATCCCAGCCTGGAAGCGGGGTTATTTTTGTAGTTCACAACCCCAAGGGGTGGCCCTTTCCGACCCATTGGAGGGCCACCATTCAGGATCCGGGCATTGACTTGGACCCGAAGGTACGGGAAACGTTGCAATCCTGGAAGGGGGTCGGCTTTCTCTGTTCAGATTACTTGGCTGAGGACAAGCTCGTGCAGGCCGGCCTAAGCCCCGGTAGGTTACCTTTAGGTCGCCTTCTCTTTTTTTTTTTTTTTGCAAGCTGGACTAATGCCTTGTGATTCTTGCAGCCAACATGTCTGGTGTGGATGCACATCGCCTGTTGTCGAGCAACCAGAAGCGTAGGGCGAAGAGGTCGTGCCTCGACCAAGCGTCCACTTCTGGGGCCACCGAGTTCGAGGCTGCGGACCTAGCCTTTGTTCCGCTGCCGGAGGTCCCACCTGTGCCGTTCGAGGGAGTAGCCGTGGGAGGCGGTGAAGAAGAAGAGGTCCCACCCCAGGAGCAGTACCCTCCGGCCGCGCGGTCCGGCCCCACCATCTTCCTGCGGTTTCCTACTGAGGGGAGGGATGAAAGCATCACCAACTTCCTCGTGGCCTTGCGGAGGAGCCGGCAGGTGGTCAGTCATGAGGAGATCGCGGACTGGGCCGGGATGCACCCTAGGCATCTTTCCAAGCTGGCCTCGGCTCATTACATGGTGGTAAGTACCTGCTTCCTCCATTTTTCTCCTCCCTTTTTTTTTTTACTTCGGCTTTCTATTGGCAGTTGAACTCCGCCATCCACGCCATGGCCTGTTAGACTGCTATTCACTCCCAGGACACCACCAAACAGAGGTCAGAAGTGCGGAGGCTCCAACGCGAGCTTGACCAGGCCTAGGGTGAGGTCCTCCAGGCTCAGAAGGGGAGCGAGGCCCAGGAGCTGCTTGTTAAGGACCAAGAAGAGCGGATCTCCCGATTGTCTGAGGAGAGCGCCCGTTACAGGGAGGAGTCTTCGAGGGTGACGGCGGAGAGGGAGCTTCTTCGTCAGCAGGTCCAGAGCTTGGAGTCCACGCTCCACGAGCGGACCCAAAACTTCGACGCCGCGGTGGAGGAAGAGCGGGCTAAGGCGGTGGAGGACTTTAAAGAGTCCCAGCAGTTCCATGACCTCCAGGTCGAGTATGGCTCGAAGTCCTACTGCTCGGGGTTCAAGCTTTGTCGATGGCTGGTCTAGAAGAAGTTCTTCGGCCTTAACCTTGAAGGCGTGACAATGAAGGACCTGGCCACGGAGACGGCGGACGCTGCGGAGGAGGAGGAGCCTGACTCCCTATAGGAGAGTGACGAGGACGTAGAGGTGGTGGGACCTTGAGGTTGGTTGCTCTTTTTTCTTCTGAATGAATGAATCTTTTGGAGTGGTTGTTCCCGGGCGGCTGAGCCCGGTTCTCTTTTCTCTTTTTGCCTTGATGTACTCTCCCGGGTTGTTAGGCCTGGTTTTTTTTTTTTTAATTTTTATAAGGACCTTGGTAATGTTTGTTTTTTAATTAGAATGGTTCCTTTTTTGATCCAAGCATGTAGTTAGGTTACCCGAGCCGCCGAGCTAGCAATAAGCAAGGGTAATTGAAGAATCGTTCCAAATTACGCAAGCTACTTAAGGCGCCGAGGTCTTTCGTTAGCTCGGCGTTTTAGCCCTTAGGCTGAGGGAGCGGCTTATAGTCCATTGTCCCGGAGTTCGCCCATGCCGAAGAGGCAACTAGGTCTTATAGTGCCGAGGTCTTTTGTTAGCTCGGCGTATTGGCCCTTAGGCTTTAGGAGCAACTACGGTCCACTCCTTTCTGGAGTTTGCCCATGTCGAAGAGGCGACTGAGTCTTATAGTATTGAGGTCTTTTGTTAGCTTAGAATTTTGGCCCTTAGGCTCTGGGAGCGATTTGTAGTCCACTCAACTCGATGATTACAAGTAATTTGCCTTAAGTTGACAATATTCCATGTCCAATGTACTTGTTTCCCTTCTAGGGTTTCAAGCTCATACGTTCCTTCCCCGAGCACCCGCTTTAATTAGTAGGGTCCTTCCCAATTTGGCCCGAGCTTACCAACATCGGGCTTAGGCACCATAACTTTACGAAGAACCAGGTCTCCGACACAGAGGTTCCGCTTCTTGACCCTGGCGTTATAGTACCGAGCTACTCTCTACTGGTAGGCCGCGGTCCTAATGTATGCGAGGTCCCGTACCTCGTCAAGTAGGTCGAGGTTGGTGCGTAGCTCATCTTCGTTTGCTTTGTCATTGTACACTTCTAGACGTAGCGTGGGAACCTCGATCTCGGTTGGGATGACTGCCTCTGTTCCATAAATGAGGTTGAAGGGGGTCTTACTTGTTGCGGTCTTCACCGTGGTCCGATAAGCCCATAGTACACGGGGTAGCTCGTCTACCCATAGTCCCATAGCTCGGTCGAGGTGTGCCTTCAGTCTGCGGAGAATGGCTCTGTTCGTGACCTCCACTTGACTGTTTGCCTGAGGGTGCACCACTGAGGTGAAGTTTTGTTGAATTCCCATATCTTTGCACCAGTTCTGGAATTTAATATCCTCAAACTGCTTACCATTGTTAGAGATCAGTACTCAGGGTAGTTCGAAACGTCACACTATATTCTTCTAGAAGAAGTTCTGCACTTTCTGCGTTGTGATCGTTGTGAGAGGTTCAGCTTCTACCCACTTGGTGAAATAATCAACTGCCACCACTAAGAACCTCATCTGTCTTGTCGCTGGCGGAAATGGTCCGAGTATATCGATCCCCCACTGTGCGAAAGGCCACGGGCTGGTG
>NW_010729147.1:2922973-2933329 GCF_000365185.1 Nelumbo nucifera | reverse complement strand
GTGGGGTTGAGCCTGCTGCGTAGCGGGGTGTCGAGGTGGAACTTGCTGTTGATGCTGAGGCAGCGGTGGGAACTGCTGCTGGTATTTCCGTTGGTAGACGTGGTGAAGCATTTGCTGCTAGTACAACTGGAACTGATGGACCTGCTGCATTTGAGATTGCATAGCTCGCACGCAGTGTACCAGGTTTTCTAGCTGGTTCTGTCCGGCCACCGGGAGAACTGACGATTCTGCAAAGGTCATCTCTACCAGCGAGGGGAGTGGAGCACTTACTGGCGCCATGATCTGAGGCGCGCTTAGGGTAGAGACTCTGTCCGCAGAGAGGGGTACAGTGAACTGGCCAATGCAGACGGTAGGGAGCTGAGGTCATTCCCCAGAGGTGTTTTGGTCGGGACTTCGTCTAGCGTTGCTGGAGGAAGCCATTGAAGTCTTACTGAAGTTGCTTGGTAGAGGCTTTTTGAAGGGACCTCACTCCTAGCTAGCGTGATCTGGTCAAATGATGTAGCGCGATCTGGTCACTCCTAGCTAGCAGGGACCTCACTCCTAGCTGGCGACGGATGGCACCTGAGAAGGAGAAGAAGATTAAGGATTCCCGAAGAGCTCGCCCGGCGGGAACACTCCGATGCTTAAGTTAGAACTCGGTGGAGAGCCTAGAGAGTTGTAAAGGAAAATGAACTAAGAGTGGAGATGCGCACTTACTCAAAAAATTAATTACCTTGCCCCTTGGAAATCGAGGCCTTTATATATTGATGCTCTGTCAAATCGGGTGTAACCGCCTCTGATTCTCTGCTACAGCTGTTATTCGCCAGGCTGATTCGACTGGTGCAGGTAACCGTCGCAGGGTACGGTCCTGTCAGTTGAGAGACGTTATGCAAAGCTGGAGTGCACGACGCCACCTGACGTGAGACGTGGGTCTTGTCGGAGTAGTCTGACAGGCATGGTCTTGTCGGATAAGAAGTTTCCCAAAGACTCCGGGTTACTTAATAGCGAGCTCCTTTGTAGCGAGCTCCAATAGCGAGCTGCCTTGCAGCAAGCCGTTCTGTAGCGAGCTGTCTTGTGGCGAGCTGTTTAGGCTGGGTTTCAGTGGGCTCATTACGCCGAGTTGTAGCCAAGCTGTCATGCTGAGTTATCGCTTACGTTGAGTCATGTCCACGTGTCACCTGGTTAGGAGATCGGGTCAAATCACCCCCCATCAGGTTTGCAGTTGGAATTGGAATGGACTATTCCTATAGTATGTTTGGTTCAGATAGAAATGGGAATGAGAATTGGAATAAATAAGAATGAAATTTTATTCCCAAAGGAGGGGCAAGGAGTGGTCATTCCTTCAAATAGGGGAATGTCGTTCCAACAAGAATGGGAATGAGATTCTGATTCTGGTCAACCAAACAGTTGGAATCAGAATAGCCAATTCCAAACCTCTATTCCTATGATCCAAATGGAGCCTAAATCCAAATTTTTGGTATAATTTTGCTATAGGTTTGACTTTCTTTTTGTTTATTCACAATGCAAACAGAGTAAAATAAAATATTAAGGCCCTGTTTGGTTTGCAAAAATAGGGGTCTAGAATCAGAATCGGAATGGGCTGTTCCAATTCCATCTGTTTGGTTGGGTGGAATCGGAATCCTATTCCTATTCCTATTCATGCTGAAATGACATTCTCCCATTTGAGGGAA
Organism: Nelumbo nucifera; assembly: GCF_000365185.1. Next base: position 2,931,659 of record NW_010729147.1, on the reverse strand, counting down.
TGGCCATCCTTTGCCACTCCCTTGGGAATGAAATCCTATTCCTACTGATTCCAATTTTCATTCCCATTCCTGTCTGAACCAAGCATACTATGGAAATGAATCATTCCGATTCTGATTCTGGTTCTGATTCCGATTACAAATCAAACGAACCCTAAAATGTAAAGCAAAATAATGTACTCTCCTAAGACAAAGATGAAAATTTGCAATTTTCTTATTTGCACTCCAGTCCAAATGAAATTGCACTGCGAGCAACGTACCATAGCCTAAAGAAGAAAATTCCAATGCAACTCTCTTTGGGCGTCAAGGCGTATAGAACTGAATAGCCACGAGGTATTTGTTTATATAGATTTGATAAATTGGATTAAATATAAATCCACCACAACATAATGGCAAAGCAATTTTTTGTTAACTCCATTTGCAATATAAACATATTTGATAATTTTTTAGTTTGACACTTCTAAGCTTTGGCATTTTTAACACAAAATGACTGCTACCAAACTCGAATTCATGTTATCATGCTTGTCAGCTTTTAATAGTAATGGGCCCCTTAACGCATATATGTAAATATTATTTTGAAATAAATTACGTAGTCTAGCCAGGTTGAAGACTATCCAGATGTTTGAAGGAAAAGGCGTTTTGATTGAGAGCTTTGGTTGGCAATGGCCACTATGGGGGGTGGTCGGACCACAATGCCTATGATATAACACTCTTCTCTTAGTCCATATAAATCCAACAAAGAATCTAGAAAGTAGAAGTTGAATTTAAGGCGGGAAGATGCCCACATGCGCAATGATGTCTTTGAAACCAGTGTGCCCACAAGTCTAGTCCCATCGTTAAAGCGTTGAATTTGAGTTAAATGTAAGCAAGGTAAGGCCATCTAGAAGGCCTGTATGATTATTGACACGGAATAGAAGATAGAACCAAGAATCTTCTCTTGGAGAGAGAAAGAGGGGGGTGGAAATTATTTCAAAATTTATTTGCATTTGAATAAATATTCTCTTAACTCTGTTTGGGAATAGTATAAATAAAAGTATATATATATATATATATATATAATACAACATAATAACGTTATTTATATTTGTACTCTTAAACTGAAACTGAACCTAAAGGCTTGGTTTGGAAAGAGTAGAGTGCAAAACCTTTGTATTTTATATTTTGTTGTATATACTTGTAGTGTACATGTTTGTATTTGCACATTTCTCAAACCGAGCCTAAGTTTGGAAAGAGAATAGATACAAATTTGTACAGTGCAAAATCTTGAATTTTTTGTATTATTCTGTATGTACATATTTGTACTTGTACTCCTTCCAAACTGAAACTGAGCCTAAAGGATGATGAGTTTTGTAAACATATAATGCTTTGAAAAGAAAAGGGTGTTTTACTAATTAAGACACTCCTTATAGTTTCACATCAATATTAAGATTTACTCTAGTTTGCATATTAGTAATACTCCCCTATAGTTTGTAACTACTTTATTTAATGCATCTTCCCATATGAATCATTTGTATTTTCCTATGTGACCTCTTAAAACAAGTGGAAAATCTAAAAGATCATGTTTATTCTGAAAATAGCTCGACCTTCCACTTGCATTGTAACAATGTGTGCATGTGTATGTGTGTTATGAGAACTGATAGGGATATTTTCAGAATTGAAAACCCTCGATTCATGCTCATTCACATCTTTTAATTTACTCATTTTAAGTAGGAGTTATCATGGGCCAATCCATGCTTTGCACTGGGCCAGGCCCCAGCTCGGCATGGGTTCTAGTCTGAAACAATAAATCGATGCCAAGCACAATTACAAGTCTAAAACTTTTATCTCTAAACACAGTATATACGATATTTTACATTTTATGAATACAATGTGTATAAAATTTATTTTATACATTAGATAATATAAAATAGGGTAAAATACAAAAATCTCCCTTGAAGATTTTGACAATCATAAAAGCCTCTCCTATAGTTTCATTTTAACAGATATCTCTCCTGAACTTTTGAAAAACTCGATAAAAGTCTCCCTTTCGTCATTGACCCAGATGGAAATCATATAAATTTACAAGATTACCCCTAACTATTCATCAGAGCATCATGTAAAATACCAAAACTGCCCTCATTCGAACAACATCTTCCAAAACAAAAGAAAAGAACGAAAACTCTAAGGGCCTATTCGTTTCCTCTTAACTCTTATCTCTTAAGAAGAACCTTATAACTTTAAGAGAAAAATGGTTGTTTATTTCCTCGAGTAATCTTATCTCTTAAAGTGCAATTACATTACTTTTTGTTTTCCAATGATACCCCCAAAAAGATAAACAAAAACTCTAGTATATGGGGTCAAAATAGATATTTGATCATTTTTAGAATTCAAAACAACATTTTCTGCATTTAGAATTTGAAGGAAAGAAAAGTTCACCAATACCAATATACATTTTAATGTAATTATTGCACTTTTGGATGTCAGATTTCAGAGCAAATGAACAGGCCCTAACACTTGCAATGCCGCCATAGTCAGAGAATAATTTCCATTTTTTGGCTACCATTCTTCACCTGTGACCATTCTTAACTGGCGAGTGTTCTTCTATTTCCCTTCTATATTTGAAAATTCATTCACTCCATTCGTTTTGAAGCTCTAGCGAGTGTTCTTCTATTTCCCTTCTTTGTCAGAAAACTCATTCACTTTGTTCGTTTTGAAGCTCTCGGTTTCTTCACTGAAATATTTCATCACTTAATTTTTGGAGTGAATCTTAATGGTTGAATGAGACTGATAATATTGAGCCTTTGATTCCATCAGTTTTCTTCTTCTCGCACTACCAAGTAGCAAAAATTTGAATTAGTAGTAAGACTATGAAGTTAGGATTTATGTGGTTGCTCTAATTTAGGGTTTCTACTTTGCCATAGAAGAAGAGGAGGAATGTGTGGAAATTTATAGGCCTCTAGAAATCGAACATTTGAACCATGACAAGATGCAGGAGTTTGAGGAGTTCCCAAATGTTCAACAATGCGAAGTTGTTCCAAATCAAATGAATGATTTGTAGCTTGTTGGGGGATTACTCGTTGTTACTAAAGGGGCTGATGTGGTTGGGGAAGGAGATGATGTGGCTAAAGAAGAGGCTGCTATGGTTGGAAAAGGGGTTATTGTGGCTGGAGAAGAAGCTACGGCGATGGAAGAGGTGGGGGTGAGATAGAGGTGGACGTAGAGGAGATTGAGGTTACAGAGACTACCAAAAGTGGTGGGGAGCGCAAGCAAGGACGACAGGCAAAGGTTCAGCTCAGATATTCATCGAAAAAATATATACTTAGGGCATTCTCATGGCCAAACCTTGACAATAAAATCCATAGAAAAAATAATTGGCATTGCTCTTGAACTGATAACTCCAATGAACATTGATGATGTTATTCTTACATTGAAAAAAGGAAGTTGTAAATACTCAAGAGTTCAGAGCTCAAGAAGAATGGAGAGCATAGACAAATGCTTGATCAAGGCATACAGCTGCTTAGAGAAGAATCTCCAAATAATTATTGTCTGTGATTTATTCTATAGGTAAGCCATACATGGTTCCTTAAGTTCAATGGGGTTTTCAGGGTTCCTCGGTGGAGTTTAGGGATAGGAGCTTTCGAACAGGGATCGTCTCTCTTTGAATGGAATAGGTTCCTCTCTCTTTAAAACAGGTTTAGTTCAGTAATTTTGTATGCAAAATAATTTACAAAAGGGTACAATGGATATTTGAAAAAAATCGATACATCAACCTAATGTTTTTCCTCTGGTTCACTGATGGAAGGGAAGTTTTTATTGAATTTTTCAAAAGTTTATTAAAACGAAACTATAGGAGAGGTTTTTACAATTGTCAAAAAATTCAGAGGAGGTTTTTGTATTTTACCCTATAAAATATGATATATAATATGTATTATAAGTGTCATATTATAATTAAACCGGAACTAAACACAAAATCTAGGAACTATCCTAAAATTTTCAGGCATTTCAAGACCAGGCTGAAATGATCATCCTTAGTTTTAAGAGGTCATAGGACCATTTCCAAAACAAAAGAAAAATGGTTCAATTAAAGTCAATAAAAAAACAGTTGCAAAATATAAGAGGTGTTTATACAAAAAGGATTTAATAAATATGTAAATTTATAACGAGTTTCTAAGTAAAAAACCCTAAAATAAAACTTACCTACATGGTAGTAATTTCCTGTTTGTAAAGAAAATTCGTTATTATCATTTCTCTTGTGATATTAACATGTAATATGTTATAACCGATAAAAATAAATTCCTCTCTCTTTTTTTTTTTTTTAATAGAAAAGGAATCACCAATTCACCATCAACATCCTATCAGAAATGGATTTGAACCCACAAAAAAAAAATTCTCTCTTTTTTTGATAAGAAAAGGAATCACCATCAACATGCTGTCAGAAGTGGGATTAAAAAAAAAAATCCTCTCTAAATCTCAATGTTTTTTTCTGCAGTGATGTAATGAACTTTATCTTAGGCTTCTTAGCCACGTGGAGTGATGTCATGACTTAAGAATAAACCTCTAGTCTTAAAAGGGACCTTCTAGATTAGTCTTTTTTTTTTTTGGCTAGCTACCTTCTAGATTAGTCTTGAACTTAAATACCAAAAAGGATTATTCATTGAAATTTATATCTTCCAACTTCAAAGAGAAGAAAAAATGTCAAAAAAGGGTAAGAAAAGATGGGCCTCTTTTTGCCACGTGCCGACAAGTCAGTGGGTAGAAGCTTCCTTATCATGTACATGGTGAGGTGGCAAAAACGCGACATGTTAGGTTTTCTAGATGTTCAAACTTTTCTGTAGAAAATCCCATATGTTAATACTTGAATATACAGTTATACCCACAGTTGAACCAGTTCAGTGGATGGGTGAACCAGTTGAAATAAAGTCGTCAATCTCAAGCATTGATAGAATAGTTAAAATTCTATACTTTTAAAAACAAAATAATTTAAAATTAATAAAGAAGAATATAAGTAAATTGTGAAATCTTTAATTAATGTATAGCGCATTAAACTCCTTTACCTGTAACAATTGTTATTCAAAAAGAAAACTCTTTCCTTTAGAATGCCACATGTTTAAAGGAAAAACTCTTTGATATTATGAATCAAAAAAAAAGAAAAAAACTCTTTGATATTACGCTTTTTGGATATTATAAATGTATCCAAACTCTTTAATAAAAACACAACATTCAAACCTCGTAAAAACATATACATTAAATCAAAACGGATATTTAATTATAAAGAAATTGAATCCGAACCACCCTTGATAATATCGAATTTGAATCCAAATTCGGATAAGCGGATACCCATTTACAGTTAGTTATACTCAACTGAGTGGTATCTATGCTCTACAGCGATGCTTAATGCATTCCTAGTTAAGAAGGGAATATAGTGTTTCTTTAACTTTTGGGTTCTTCTAGCCAGGAGGCAAGTCAAGAGATGCGGCCCAATTACATTGTCGAGTAGGATCAGTTGTCTTGGAAAAATGACTCCAATCGACGCAGGCATGTATAATGTATTGACCCAATGACCCTCCAGAAGAAAGTGACAGCTTTGGCTGGGAGATCAAGAATCAAACGATCCCAATCAATCCAGTAATAAACAAAACAAAAACAGATCCTATTCTATCTTTGGGCTGGGCCGGAGGTTAAGAAAATATTCATATCCTACTAATAACTAGTCCGTCTGCCTCCGGTGGGTCTCGATCCGTGACTTTACAATTTGGATTTGGAGAGGGACCTCGGGGGCCCACCCCAGGCCCATGCCAGCTACCAGGTATACATCAATTATCAAGATATCAACATCACATCAGGCGCCACAAACAAAACCCACTACGATTTTGATGCGAGGAATGCTAAGTTGCTAACGCTCACCGTAGTGGCTACAGGAACAGTCGCCTTGAGCATCGTAGGATCTTGAAACCAGTATTTAAACATAAAATCCGACGACAGAGTGGGCTCCACGTGATCGTGACAAATCGACGGTGCTAAGCCTGAAAGCAGCGGCACCCTGTCAATTTGTCTTTTTTCCCTTGTTAAGTGTTCATTGGAATACGATGAAACAAGATTTTGGCATCTTTTAACGAGAACCGCTGAATTAGAATCTTCTGTGTGTAGTTAAGGAGATTATTGAGACAATGATTGGTCGATAAGAAACCGTGGGCTTCGTCAGTTTACATGCAGAGGGGAAACGGATTTGGTTAGTTCTGCATTCCAAAATCACGTGCGGAGCGAAGGGGAGCAAAAGGAGGAGTCGCGATTAGCGCGTGAGACCCACGTAGAAGGAAAAGAGGAGTAACGCCGTCGCGACTCGCGCGAGTGGAGAGCTGGAGTGGAGACTAATAAGTAATAAGTTAATAACGAGACGACAGACAATTGATTGTTGGACGAGTTCAAAATCTAGAAACTTCTCGATGCCCACATCGTCGTAGATACTTTTTTGTCGTCCATAATGGCATTGGGATCTCGTAAATAGATTTTTTTTTTTTTTTTCTTTTTCGGCGTGCACCGACACACTCAAAACTTCAAAAGAACAGTAACAAAAGAACATTCGAATGGGTCTTTTACGGAGGCCCGTTTGGGAGGGCTGAAGCTTTGATTGAGGGCCTTTTCCGTGGCGTGGCTTCACCTTTGATTTAGCTGCTTTTACTGAGTTGCTTTACATAAACTAGCTTTACCAAAAAAGTTGATTTCTTAACTCAAAGCCCGTTTAAGAGGGCTTTGGGGACGTGGTTTATGGCATTTTGAGCTGAGCTCCAACCTCCAAACGAGAACAACATAAACTGTTAGGTGAAAATTTGAAAAGCCAATCACTACATTTTGAACACCACAAGTGCAATTAATACATCTCGCCTCTAACATAGAAGCCCTCTCAAACGGGTTCTCAATGAAATTATATTTGGGTTTTCAGGCTTTTCACCAAATATAGCTTCTAAGCATTTTCAATCGACCCATTTTACAAGGTCAGAAGCCCTCCCAAAATAAGTATTAAGATGTTCTCACTCAGCCACTTTTTAAGAAGCTCTAAGTAGGGCGCTCGAATCAGCCCAGCCCTAATTTTCATATAGGTTGGGTTTGGATTTTCAGTTCTCGGGCAGACCCAAACTTAATTCTTAAGTAACCCGAATTCAGCCCAATATACATTCATATATACATATGTATATATATGTAAATTTTGCATACATATTTATATATATACATAAATCTAAGTATACATATTTGCATATATATACCCAATTCGGACCTAACAACAGTGCAAATTGGCTCAGATTGGAAAGATTGGATTTGACCTCGGATTCAGTCTAAATGCAGGTCTTAAGCTCAAATTTTAGAGTCGGGCCCAGATTGACCATAAACCTGACCCAATCCGCCAGACTTGCACCCCTAGCTCGCAAGTCAATTAAAAACACAATTTTGTTTGGTAAAACAGTATAAATCTAAAAGGGCACATGTTCATAAAAAAAGAGCTCGGTTAGGGGTTTCGCGAGTGAATTTGGAACTTAATTTGGAACTAAATTAAGTATAAATCTAAAAGGGCACATGTTCATAAATTAAGTAGAAAAGTTGATTTTTTTTTTTTTTTTTTTTTTTTGAAAAAGACCTTTTTGCAAGACTCAAAGGACGAAGCTAAGAATTTTTGTCTCCGTGGACCCCCCTTCCACAGAATCCATATAAATGGGGGGCTTTTTGTGAAGAAAAGAAAGCTGCCTATTTGGACAAAAGGTCCAAGATTCAAGAACCCAGTGGACAAAACGAATTTGAAATCATATTACAGTCCAACACATGAACGCTACTAGGGTGCCAGTCGATGGATCCAGTGTTTTGTCTATGCAACAAGTGTCAATAACAGAGCTCCTAACCATGTTGAGATGGGAGCTGGAGTTTTTTATCTTTTTCCTTCTTATTCTTATTTGACCTGGTTCACCTTTTTAATTAACCTACCATCCAACTGTTTGTATCTATTAAGTATTTTTGCCAATATCTATGTTTTTGTTTTTCAAAACAATAACAACCCCACATCAATCTTATTGTTTTTCTTTGATGATGTGGTAGTTGTTTCTGTTTTAGAAAATAAAATTATACATATTGCCAAACACCCCCCAAATGTTCATGTTATAATGGTTTGGTCACGTCTCATTTCTGATAAGAATGACATACCCCTAATCAATACTCAAGAATTACATGTAAAAAACAAAAGTACTTTCATATTTTTTTGGGTAAATTGTTGAAACTTCCCTTCAAGTTTTTCATCATTGCTGAAATTTTCTTTGAAGTTTGCTAATTGCAATCACCTATCCTGAGCTTTTTGACACAATTGCAAATAGATTCATTCTCTTAAAATCCTCTAATAAGAGGCACGAAAATATCCAAAATACCATACAGCCACCATTGAGACTGGTTTTTACCAAAAAAAAAAAGGCAGTACAAACTTTATGAACAACCAAAAAAAGTGAGTGTAAAGTTGCAGTTTTACCTGAGTGATTTATATGAAGGGCAAAATGGCAAATTTGAAAAATAAATCAATTTCGGAGAAAAGATTGGAAGAGCTAGGGGTAGATATGAAGATGTTATGAGCACCCACACCACACGGCAGCAGTTGAGGCAGCAGCGCGCACACGACAGGCACCGCATGGCAGCGGCACCATGAGCCGCGCACAGCACCACACGCACGCACCGCGGG
>NW_010729147.1:2896339-2912921 GCF_000365185.1 Nelumbo nucifera | reverse complement strand
AAGGAGAGTTCGGTGATCTCTTGGACAAATCACCCCTGAGATAGTCAAAATAGGGCCTGTACGCAAGGCCAAGGGCAAGGAAAGATCTGAGGTTCCTGTGGTGGAGCGACCCGTGACGCGATCCTACGCTCGGGCCCATAACAGAAGACATAATTTGAACAATAAACATTTTGGTCAAAAGTAGCTATATGGGTATTTTGGACATTTTCATGCCTCTTGTTAGAGGGTTTTAATAGAGGGGGTCTACCTGTAAGTGTTATAAAGTTTAAGGGTGGTGATTGCAATTACTAAACTTCAAAGGAGGTTTCAGCAATGGTCAAAAGCTTCAAGGGAGGTTTCAACAATTTACCCTTTTTTTGCCAAAAACAAAATAAGAATAATATATAAGTTTCCTTTGTCTTTTCACTAGGGATGTGAATAGGGCTGCAAGTTGGGCTGCCTAGCTTGAAGAATTTCAATTACATAGGCCATGGGTTAGGGGCCAATTAAAAAGTTAACAAATTGCCAACCAATCTGACCCAAGTTGTACTCCTAAATCTATACTATATATAAAAGTGTAGATGCAAAGTGAAAGTTTTTTGGGCTAAAATTATCTTCTATTTGCTTGTTTAATAAAGGGTATGAAAGTCATTATATTACAGCTTCAATGCTAGCTCTAATAGCTACTAAAATGCTCATATTTGTGTATTAGTCCATCTCTAATAGTAAGGGTTGAAAATGTAATTTTCACCTCATTTAATCCCCTTTCATTAAGTCTTATACTTAAAGTATTAGCTCTCATTTTCTCATATTAAATCCTATATTTAATTTATTTTTTACTAAAAAAATGCTACTAATTAGATCTATGTAAATATTTTTAAAACTGACTCAAAAACAAAACCATTCTTTATCCAAGTGGTGGCTAAGCAATTCAACCATCCGAATCAATTTGATCAACTGTGAAGTCATAGTTAGGTAATAAAAATTTCAAAATATAAATAAATACAAAAATATAGAAAAGATTAGAAACATTTATGATATTTTTATTAATCAAAATTAAAAAATAAATGTAATAAACAAAATTATTTTTATTGATAATGATAATGAAATACATAATTTAAAGCTGGCAAAAAATGAAATTATTTTACTATCTGGACAAATGTGTTAACATTTAATGTGATAAATAAATAATAAAAATTAAAAAAAAATGAAACACAAAATAGTTACAAAAATGAATAAATTTTGTAAAAATTATTTTGGACACATCTCTACTATCATATATTCATCATATTAAACAAAAATAAGTGTGATGAATAAAAATTATTTTTATATATAAAAATATAAAAGAATTGTTAAAAGATTTAGAAATCATTTTATTATTATCATCATTATTATCAAAATTGTCATGTGCAAAGCGCTTGCAACACTATGACGAGACATTAAAGATTCCAATGCATGACAATTGACAAGCACTTATGGGATGTTTAGTTGTCCTCTCAAGTGGTTGTATTTATAGGAGTTTAGACCTCAAGGGACTCTATGCTTGACCTACCGACAGATATCCCATATACATGGTTGATGGATGGGCTTCATTCAACTAATGATCTTAATACATTCTAATGGGATTAAGGTTTTTTCCATCCCTACTAGACCTGTTCATGGGCCGGGCTGGGCTTTCACTCTGTATTAACAGATTTTACTAAGGCCCGAGCTTGAGCCCAAAATTTAGCCCATACTATTACTAATGCTAAAGCGGCTGAATAGAGAGAGAGAAAGAGAAATTATAAAGAAAAGAATAAAAAATGTATATATTAAATAATAAATATATATTCAATAAATATTATATTATTTATATATTTTATATAAAATATAAAATACATATTATATATTTTATAAAACATATAATGTTGAGTCGGGCCGGGCTAGGCTTTTTTGACAAATCTCGAGCCCGGCCCGAAACACAGTCGAGCTTACTATGTTAGGCCCGAGGTCAGGCCCGTGGACCTAATTACATGACCAAGCCCGACCGGGGTGCAGGCCGGGCCATCGGGCTACCCGGCCCATGAACAGGTCTAATCCCTACCCATCCCAGGATGGAAATTTTCCTATAGGGATGAAAATTTTCCCTTCTCATTCAGGGGAGGCCCCAATCATTTTCGAAAAAAAAAAAAAAAAAAGAGTAGGCCCCAATGGGTGAGGTTTCTTAATAGGCTTATTGAGTTTAAGGCTCTATTTATTTGCAATGCAACTAGCCAACTTCATTTACATTAATACAATTATATGGGAGTATAAATCTGAAAAATATAAATAAATTCTAATTTACTTTTGCTACAGGTTTTACTTTACTTTGCTTTAACACTTTTTTTTTTAATTTACAATGCAAGTAATAAAATAAATAAATAAATTGCATTCAATTCATTTGCACTCCCTTGTTTCCAGTATCGCAAATGAAATTCTATTGCAAATAAATTAGGCCTAAGGAGTCAATCCGCCATGAAATTGTTTAGAGGCGCTTGAATAAACGTGGTGACTACTGGGTGTCCTCCCCTATTACATTACTTGTAGTTGTAGGTTAATCTTAATTGGGTTTTGGGTGAAGTTTGGATTCACTAAACCCAATCCATTGTATATAAAGTTTAGATCAGGTCTCAATACAAGGTCGTCTGAACAATCGGTCACAACAAACTCTGCAATTGTGTATTTTTATTGCCTTTTGCCTCTATAGGGCCGCATTTTCATTTCTTTTTTTGGCATAGTCCAATACTTTTTCAAAGATGTGGTAGGAGCCGATAACAGGGCTCAAAACCACATCATTTGTGGGACTACCCAGGCTACATACCAACCGAGTCATCACTCGGTTCTGCAATCGGCATGGGAACATCTCCATTGTCTCCCATGGCGAGATATTCCCAATGTACAGCTGCAATGGTTTGTTGGGACTAGATACATGGCACAATTTATTTTTTTAAGAAATAGTATCCAAGAAGTGGGTACTTTACACTCTCAAATAGAAACTTTCTTCCTTAGATACATGTCTATCGGCTCTCAAAAAAAAAATGAGAACAATTAACTCCATTTTTGGAAAAAATGCTAACGTTAAACACATGGCAACTGTAGAAAAAAGTATCTACTAGATGCATAGTTGCTTAGGCTCAGTTTGGAAGGAATACAAATGCATACAAAATACATGGTTTTGCACTCTACAGATTTGTATTTATACTTCTTCCAAAATGAGCCTTATAGGCTGCGTTTGGAATCAGTGTAAAAATACACTGATGACGTTTTACACTAAACTAGAAAGTGATCAGTGTTTTCTTGAAAATTGTGATGGGTGGAAGAATGTAAGGTTTTACATTGATTATCGATGTAAAACTTTAGAGCTGATGAGGTTTTACATCTATTATCGACATAAAACTACACTCCATCGAAACACATACAAAACTGAACCGGAGTGTAGTTTTATGTCAATAATAATTACACCCTCTTTCCAAATGCATACAAAACCAAACCAATGTAAAATTTACATCTGTTCTTGATTTACATCGCATCCAAATGCAGCCTTAAGGAAAAAAGCATCCACTCAAAAAGATGTAGGGTCCATATTAATCTTTGTAAGTCAATTTTGTATTTCAAATAAAAGATTCATTATAAATATTTTTAAATTAAAAATTAAACCTGATTTAATTATCTAAATTGAATAAGAAATTAAAATTAAATAAAATTACTAAATAAATAACGAATCTCAAACAAAATGATATTTACATAGTATAGTGTCATTCTCTAGTTTATGAATATAAGCTTGATTGAGTATAAAAGATGAAAAGAATACTCTATTGATAGGATAGTGTCAGGTTTGGAATTTCATTTCATTTTTCTCCCCCTAGGATCAGTTTGGGAAGTTTACAAATACAAATACGTAAAATGTGAAATACAAGGTTAAAAGTACCATATACAAGGATTTGCACTGAATATATTTACATTTTTCACTCTTCCCAAACTGAGTCCACAAGCTTGGTGATTTCAAAAGTATAATGGGAAGCAAGGATTTTAAAACCTGGTTTAATTTAAAAAATTAAAAAAATAAAAAAACGGTCAAAACCATTAAATGGTTCATACGGTTCAACCATCCGGGTCAGTGGTTTATTGACTAATCAACATTTTTTTTTTGCAAATATCCGGTTTTAGATAAAAACAGAATCGGTCAGGTGACTGGTTCCTGGCTTTTCTGATCCGACCATCTGGTCCGATCCGATTTTGGAAACCATAATGGGAAGAATGCAGAAAAATCATGGCTAAATTAATCCATACGTATTAGTAGGGATAAGAGACCTAATTAAAGGCAGCTGTTTAAGATAATGACCAAAGAGTGACTTGGCTAATCATCCATGGAATCTTTTAAGTCACCAACTCAAAGTTTGGATGATTTGCATGTGACCCATATCTTTTGTCAGGTAATCTACCACAGAATTGTTTGCATCTGTTAATCTCTCTCTCTCATAAAAAATACCTCCATGTGTTTTGTTATAAAATACTAGTGTAATGTTTCTTCATTATAAAGTGATAAAGATACAAATATGATATGATAATCCGATTTAACTTTTATGACATGTTTAGATAACGTTAATAATATTCTTTTAAGGAAAACCACTACAAAAAAAAATGTATTATTTCTTCTCTTCTAATTAACTATTATTGATAGAATATAGGTGGTATAGGCCGGTGGATAAGAGCCACCACGTCATTATTAGACAAGTTTGGGTAAGGAAGATAGGTATGTGACTTGGTATGGAAATGCATCACAATGCAGCAAAAGTATAGCAGCAGTAGTGATAAAATGGCACAAGGGTATAGTGATTCTGGACCTCTGATAAACACTTCATTGAAACTTCTTCTTTCCATCAATTGATACTTTGTAGTTTTTTAAGGAATAAACTGATCATATAGCCAAGAGCCAAGAGGGAGAAGTCTGGTGCATGAAGCTCCCATCAATGCAGGCTATAGAAAGGTACATATGTACATGGTTTTAAAAAATGATTCGGAAATGTAATTGTTTTGGCCATCGGTTTTCGAGTTAACGGTTTGACTGTCTAATTTGAACGGACGGTTTGTTCTAACAATAAAAATTAAAAAAAAATAAACGGCTAAAAACCATTGAATGGGTCAATGGTCTAACTGCCCGGGTCAACGAATTCAATGGTTTTTGGCCAGGGACCAGGTTTGGGGTAAAACAGAACCGGTAGCCTGAATGATTCCCAAGCCAAACGGTCCGACCATTTAGCTCAACGGCAGTTTGAAAACCATGGATGTAAGTAACCTTAACCCTCTTAAGAGTTGGAATATCCTGCCAATCAAGCTAGTTCGAACCCCTGCCAACTTGATCTAACGTGGCATATCTTACCATGAGACTGGGATCCACTATAAAAGTGAGACCCACCATATATGAGATACACGGTATCAGATCATGTGGGTAAGTTGTTGGAATGTATTCTGTTGACAGGTGATCCAGACTCTCCCTCTTATCCAGCCTTCTCGATGCACAAGACTGTTTCAAGATTTGAACCATATATAGTCATCCAGGTCGCCAAGGGATATCCAATCATTGCACCAACGTAGCAATGGGTTTGCCTATCAATACAAAGAGACCGGATCTGCTCCTCACACATGGCGCCACACTGACCTCACAGGCACATCCTACTGTGCATTGGGAACATCTCCCATACTTATGTGTTATTATTTACGTAAAATGTGCCTGTGAAGTCATTGTGAGGCACCCTGTGAAGTCCTTAAATTTTTTTACCCAAGCGTCCTTTAAAACACGCTGCGGTTGAACTTGTAACCATCACTGCATTAAATGCTTGAAAGATGACAGTGTCTTTACTCTTCTTAATCACGAATATAAATGTTATCAAGCAAGGCATTTTCATATTTTGAAAGAAAAAAAAATAAATAAATGCCTTTAGATAGTCTTTTCTTTGTTCTGTCTTTGTTGGACATTACCAAAATATTATTAGTTAGGTATTGTGTCAGAGTTTTTGATATGGTCACTCGCACATCTGAAAATCATCTTATGTTCATGAATACAGATTTTGACCTATTAGAGCCTCGCTTTTTCTTCTTTGTGTTTTTATTTTAGTTTTTTTTTTTTTTTGTCTCTGTTCATCTGCTGCTGATGAGTTATAGTTTGAGGGATGAATTGGTTTCTCTTCAATTCCCTATCCCTTCCCAAACAGCTCTATCTAAAATGATAACTGATAGTTGATGACTTTTGTCTCTTCCATTCCGTTGAAGGTAAGATATAGTGTTCTGCTATGTGTGAACGGTCCCCATCCACAAAATAGTATGGATAGGGATAGGCTACACCCCAATTTATCATCCATAGTCTCATCATGGATGATTCACTATGGTGTGGACAGTTTGTGGGAAGGTTTCAGTATAACACATCTGCGTTACATTGGTCCAATTACTCTCATTTTAGTTAATCTTTTAATAATTTTTAAATTTTTTATTTTTAATATTTTATCAATAAAATAATAATTTTTAATGTTAATTCTAGCACAAGTCTGATGGTTCTCCTTCTCAACTCTTTTTTCATTATTTAAATATTAATTTTTTAATATTTTATCAATAAAATAATATTTAAAATATTAATTTTTTATTTTTTTAATTATTTAAAAAATATAATTGTTGTCTACATATTGATGCCTTTTTTCAATTTATTTACCATATAAAATGCAAAAATTAGACATTTATGATCGATTTTATAGATCTCTCATAAAATTTATATGAAATACATGGAATAAAAAAGTATGATGTAGACCAATCCACACCACATCACACCTACAGAATGCCACTGTGGATGTAGACTGGATCAGTCCACACAATCTATCCATAGTTTAAAACGGGACTATAATATGGTGTGAATTGATTCCTGTCATAGGTTCTGATGTAGACCTGTCCACACCTACCAAGTTTCAACACGCTGCCACAGACCACAGTAATGTTTCAACAACTCATTCTTGGCAACTTTCATTGTAACAACGCGTAATTCTTCTTTCGGGTGGCTCATACTCTTCCAAATAGTCCTTGCTTTGATTCAAATCTGTGATGTGGGATAGTGGCGTATTTGACTGATATGTGAAAAGTCATAAGATTGTCTCGTTCTTGTATATTTCCTTCCTTCCTTCCTGCTACCTTAGCCTGCCCCACACAAATCACATATACACACATAAGAAAAACAAAAGAATAGACTTATCCATGCCTTATCGCAGCTATATGGTAAGAATCCTCCAAAACAGAAACATCCTGTTATCTTGGTTCGAAAATGATCGATGATAAAGCTCAATGCCGTATGAACACGTCTACCGATTTTTTCCCCACTTTCTTTCAGATATTGATAGAAGGAACGGAAGAAAAGAAGCTTTGATTGTCTCTTATGGATTCAATTTATATATCATCAACAGAAACCTAATACAGCTTGATTTGCAGTCCTGTCACATGACGCTTGTCCTGTAACATTGTGGTGTGTTGCTTCAATTGACCAAATTATATTTAGGGGAGCCTGAATATCCAAGTTTTTTTTTTTTTTTTGATAAATTTGAATATCCAAGTTTATGCTAGACAATAGCTTTGCCAAAGGTTGCCAACAGTCTGATTATCAATGGAATCTGTTCTAGGTCTGCATATTGAGCTTTATATGGAATATAATAAGATTTTTGAGAGGGAAGAGTATTATCAGGCTTATCGTCAAATTACCAACCAAAAGGTTTGCAAGTTATAATTGAATTTTTTTTTTTCAGGTCAGACCCAATAAACCCTATGATGGTTCTAGCTCTAGTACAAACTCCATAATGTCTAAAGCAGGAGTCAGGACCAGTTTTCCTTTATGTTTAGTGTCTGGTTTACACTGATACGGCACAGAGCCACCAATTAAAACAGCCCTATCACTACCTCAACTCTTCCTCTCTCAAATCCCCTGGTCTTGGCTCAAGGAGTCATCTCAATGTGAAAAAAAAAATCATGATTTTACATCCTTGAAAGTTCAAGCTTAATTGAATAACAAAAAGGAATACAAATCAGTAAAGGGAACACAAACAAGGGGACATGTAAACCATTCAGAGAAAAAAGCATTTCTGTGCAGAGAGGCCATTAGCAGTCATATTGGAATTTGAAAGCCACTCGTGGCCGCACATGTATTACTGATTCTTAATAAATCACCAGCGATGATAAACCAACTGTGGAAGGCACATACAAACAAAAGAAGGAACAGTTGTCGAGAAAAAGGGAACAAAACCATAACCAGTAAGGTTGCATTTGGTGAGACAGGAACTACTGTAGTGTCCTGTTCATAGCGTGTACTCTTTTGGGTGGTTGAAGAAAGAAATGAATATAAAGAAATTTTTTTAATATTCTTCTCTTTTTACATTTGGTTTGCAAGATGTTATGAAATGAGAGAATTAGTTTGAATTATAATTTTCAATTTTTGGAATGTTGGATCACACCATTTTGGTGTGAGAAGGTGGGAAAAGAAGGGAAGGCTTATTTAACACAAACAGTATATATACGAAGTTAAAGCACATTAATTGAGGTTCCCACAGTTTCCCCCTTGTGTAACCATTAGACCTGTTCATGGGCCAGGTGGCCCGATGGGCTTGAACAAGCAAATGGGCCCACGGGTTTAACTTCGGGCCAAAAAACCCGGCCCGCCATAAATTCGAGCTGGGCTCGGGATTTATCGAAATAGCCTGACTTGAGCCTAACCTATAATTAAAACTAAAAACCCTAGTCGAATACCCCTCTTTCTTTCACCTCTTTTTCCAACCAAACATTTCTTCTCCACATCCTCCACAGTTCTCAGTCCTCACACTCTCAGGTAGCCACACAACCGGCGAAGCAACGAACGTTCACCGGCGCAACAACTCCGACGGTGAGTCCTCTCTTTCTCTCTCTCTCTCTCTCTCTCTCTCTCTCAGACACGAACTGATCACTATTAAAATCGCAGATCGCAATTCACAATCACCACAAACTCAGCTCTGGCAAACACAATCACCGACGGTGAGTCCTCAGGCTTCGGGCTCGGGCTTGGGCTTCAGGCTTTTTATCAAGGCCGGGCTCGAGCCCAAATTATAGGCCCATTGGTCGGGCCGGGCTCGGCCTCGGGCTCAAGCCTAACAAATTTCCATTAATGAAGAATAAAAGCCCAGCCCATCCCGGCCCATGAACAGATCTACTAACCATTTAAGTGTGAAAAGGTTGGAAAAGAAGGGATGGCTTGTGTAAAACAAACGGTCCTTGTATAAAAAGAAAAGTACATTCATTGTTATTAACTGAGGTTCCCACGGTTTCCCATAAGTTTAACCAAACAATGAAACTTGAAATCTTTAGGCTATGTTTGGTTTAAAGGAAAAGGTAGGCAAAGGAATGGAAAGGAAGGGAAAGGTAGAGAAATCTATACATTTCCTACCTTTTCATTCGAACCAAACACAGCCTTAAAGTTTTCCTTTTCCATCCCATCCCACCTTGCAGACCGAATGCAACCTATGGGTTAGTATTGGTACGCGGGTAACCATTGAAAACTGAAAACCAAATACAGACCCAATAATGAACCCTAGTTTTATAGAAGGTCCAAAATATTGAAAATGCAGTCTCAAAAAGACAATTAAGAAACATACTGAGAAACGCTTTAGATACAGATCCATGGATATAAATATATAATTGAAAATTTATAATATGCATGGATACACTTAGAAAACTCAAATAAACCCCAATAAAATACATCAATGGCACTAATTTTAGTAATTTTAGTTTTAGATGACTACAAAGAAGGTTTACACACATAACGAGGATAGTTTTTGTGAAATGTGCATTAGTGGAACACATTTGGGCATCATTTAAAACTGATAGAACTAAAAGTATGAACATGTATCTTAATTATAAGGAAACCAATATAATTCTTGTTAATATTTATAGATATACAAATTTTAATTATCAAATAAATTTTCTTAATTTTTTCATAGGCATAGATTAAGAGAAAATATCTAAAGATTTAAATTTAAAGCACATGCAAATATAACCAGTTGAAGCATGGTATGGTGGTGGTAAGCTTATTGTCTTTCAACCTAAAGACTACTGGTCAGAATCTTCTCACTTGCAATTTATATACCATAAAAACCATGGGATTGGTTAAGGAACCAAATCGAATGGAATGTTACTACAAATAAAATAAGAAGGTATTGGCTGATACACTAAGTATCAATCCCTATTGGCCCCACGCAGGTGGAATGGAATGGAGTTTCAGCCATTTTCCCACTGTGAAAAGTTATTCAGATACATGCAACTCTTCTGGTTTCACTCTGATGGGCTAAAGTCATTCAGATACTGTAATTTTTCAATACCATGGAAATTGTCAGCAGCCATTGAGGTCACTAATTGATAATTCTATAGCTGAACTGACCGACTGACTGACTGAAAAGTCAGACTGATTTATGCACCAACAAATGTTCCCTCATGCTCTAAGGTTGGCTCAAATGTTTGCTTTCTCATTGTGGGTAGGGTATAGTAGAGAAAGAGTATGACAAAGAGGTCAACCATGAATAAATTGGGAACGAGGCAACTTCCAAATAAAGTTCAGGTTTGTGAGAAAAGATATGATGAGAAAACATGTCTTGTACAAGAAAACATGAGATACAGTAGCCTCCATCACTATACACCTTAAGCTATATATTCATCATGGTGGCATGGTGACTAGATTCTCGATATAATAAGCCCTAACAACGTCACCACAAAATAGTAGAAACAGCACTCTGCTTGCCAAGGCATTTACCAACCTCTACAAGAATTTCTCGATGCTAGCAGTCAGTGTACTTTTGGGCACAGCACCTATAACTGTGTCTTTCTTCTCCCCATTCTTGAAGATCATGATGGTCGGAATGCTTCGAATTCCATATTGAGTTGCAAGCGAATGGCACTCATCGGTGTTTAGTTTGAAGCACTTCATTTTTCCAGCATATTGCTTTGACAGCTCACCTATGATGGGATGAATCATACGGCAAGGTCCACACCATGGAGCCCAGAACTCAACCAACACAGTTTGGTCACATTCAAGGATAAGTGGCTTCCAAGTTGCCTCCGTCACATCAGGCACTGCATCACCCAGAGATCATTTATTTCATAAATGCAGACAGCATATAGATAATAAGTGTATATGAAGTTATGAGCACATAATAAATCTTAATTTCTCATAAAAGGGCAGCCCACAGTGCACGAGGCTCCCACCAATGCGGGGTCTGGGGAGGAACAGATGTACTCAGCCTTACCTCTTCACATACAGAGGGGCTGTTTCCAAGATTTGAACTATGGTCACCCAAGTCACAATGGAGCAACCCAACAGTTGCACCAAGGCCCACCCTCAAATCCTAATTTCTCATGGAGATGAATTTTTTTCATCTCATGGAGATGAAAATTTCTTGGGCATTTTGATCATTTCTACGAAGTTGTAAGTGGGCCGAGCCTAGTAGATTGATTTGTCTATCTACAACGCAATCTTTTTTATGAATCTATTTATAACTTGGTTATGTACTAGTGTTTATAATTTCAGTCATTACTCAAGTAGATTAGGAGTTGTAGTTACTTTAAATCAGAGTACAACAATAACAAATTTGTAATTTTCTGCTTTTCTAGTTTTAGTAGAAATGGCCAATCCCTACGATCTATAAACATGTCTGTAAGATAAAGAGATTAATTATTATATTTTGAGTGAATATTTGAGTATTCCCATCAAAACATAGAATAATATTTGGTGCCCATGGAGGGATTAGGAACCTTTTCTCTTCTTTGTTTATCTCTTGCTATGTAAGCTAACTTCAGCATTGATTACCAAACAATAACCAGAGAAAATACCATCATTCAACATTTTTTTTGACAAGTAACAGAAAATTTATTTATAGTAAAGAAGGATCAAGTACAACAACCAAGAGGAGGGGTAAACTCTCTTAGCCCTCCCCGAGATCAATACTAAGATAAAAAATTACAAACAAGCCCACATGGATTGAGTGCTCCCTACCCCCTGTTTGGCTAAGGCATCCGCAAAAGAGTTGGCCCTTTTGACCCACTGAAGTCTTACTTCCATACCTCTAGAGAGCCATTTGAATTTCTTCTTTTCATTTACAAATTCCTACAGACCATTCTCTTCCTTTTCTAACCAGCCAATAGCTACCTTGGAATCACCTTCCATGATAAATTTGTGGATAATTAATTCTTTTGCCCTTTTTAACCCTTCCAAAGCAGCCAAGATCTCAGCCCTGAGAGAATCACCTACCCCAACTGACTCGGAGAATATAGCCAACACCTGTCCTTCCTTGTTACTGAATACACCTCCAATACCTGATGGCCCAGGGTTGCCTTCACTGCTTCCATTAAAGTTTTAACTTTATGAACCCTTCAACTGGTGGAGACCACAAAGGATTATAAACCTCTTTCCTAGGTGCAGATTTGGCCACTTCCTCCCAGTTATTAATCAGCAGCCCTGTTGGAATATCCTCGAGCAATTTTAAGGATTCAACCCACTGAAGCACTCTAACTGTAACAACCTCCAGAATTGCACTCAAGATCCTTTCCTTAACTAGGAAAGTCCTTTCATTTCTTTCTTCCCACACTGTCCAGCATATAGCAGCTCTAGTGCATCACCAAAGTACTTTACCCCTTCTCTTCATCCCACTTACAACCAAAGAGACAAACAAGCTTTGTAAGTCCAGAGGAGGAGTCCACCTGCAACCAAACAAAGAAGCAAACCAATTCCAGATATATAGGACAAACTGACAAGAAATTAACAAGTGGTAACAGCTCTCACCATTGACCTTGCACAAAATGCACCAATTGGGAGACAAGCACCAAGAAGGTCTTTTCTTTGAAGCAAATCACAAGTGTTGATCTTCCCCAGGAGAGCTTCCCAACAGAAGGCCCCTATTCTCAGAGGAATTGGCTTTCCCCACACTTCTTTCACAGGAAAATGCAGCCCAAAACTGGCAGAAGGTAGGTTCAAGAGTTTAAAGAAAGAGGCACAAGAGAAGGAACCAGAGGGGGCTAAGGTCTAGATTCTACTATCCGGTTTAGAAGGGTCCAAGAAGACTTCTTGAAGAAGGGTGAGCAGGCACAACACATGGTCTAGTTCTGAATCTCTAATTCCTATCCTAAAAGCCCAAATTCCAATCAAACCCTAAAGTTGAGGCAGAGAGAATCAAGAGAGAAGACACCGGCTCATCCTTGAAAGTTGAAACTTCAGATAGAGAACAAAGAAGGAAACTGATCTTTCAGAGAAGACTCACCCACCCAAACATGTTCCCAAAATTTAATAAGGTCCCCTGAGTAAAGATTGTACCTGACAAATGGTAGGAAAAGAGAAAAGACAGCATGTATAGACCTCCAAGGAGAAGCATTTGTAGCTCAAGCCATCACTCCAGCATCCCAACCATCAGCCAACAACCCATGAATGCTAAGAACCACCTTGGCCCACAATTTATCCTCATCCAAAGGCAGCCTCCACAACCACTTCCCCAATAGAGCTTGATTTCTCTTCTAAATACTCCCTAAACCTAGACCACCTTCAGTTTTACTCCTGCAAACTAGGTCCAAATTGACCCTATGGTCCTTCCTTTCCTCCCCAGGCTCCCACAAAAAATCTCTCGTTAACTTTTCTAGCCTTTTGCCCACTCCCACTGGAATTTTAAAAACAGATAGGAAATACACCGGCAGATTTGCCAATGTGGACCTAATCAAACTGTTATTCCTCGAATTATCTCCTAAGGGAAGTCCCAGATAATTCATTGGCTACTGAGAGACCTCGTAGCCCATTATAGAGGCACACTCTTGTAGCTCCCTCTCAATCACCCCAACCACACAACTTTTGTTGAAATTTATTTTCAAATTTGACACCCTCACAAATAACTGCACAACCAACTTCAAATTTCTCACCATGCTCATATCAACCCCATCACAAGATAAGATGGTGTCATCAGCAAACTATAAATGTGTAACTGGAATCCTGTCCCTACCAACTCTCCAACCTCTCACCAAACCTCTTACATCAGCTCTTTCAATTAACTTCCCAAGGACCTCTGCAACAAGGGTAAACAAGAACGGGGAGAGGGGGTCACCTTGTCT
This sequence comes from Nelumbo nucifera, assembly GCF_000365185.1. Next base: position 2,898,788 of record NW_010729147.1, on the reverse strand, counting down.
AATTCCTCTTATGGTAGGAAAATGATCCACTACTGTTCCATTCACCACGATTGAATAATGGCAAGACTCAAGGCAACCCTTAATCCATTTGCACCACTTTACTCCAAACCCAAAGTTCCTCAACACCTCCAAGTTGAAGGACCAATCCACCAAATCATATATGCCTTTTCTAGATCAACCTTACAAACTAATCCTTTCCATTTCTTTTGTAATCCTCCAAGCTTTCATTTGCAATCAGGATCTGATCAATGATTTGTCTATTTCCTACAAATGCCCCTTGATTCAATGAGATTATAGAAGGAAGCACTACTTTAATTCTCTAAGAGAGAACCTTAGCAATTATTTTATAGAGGCTATTCACCAAGCCGATGGGTCTAAACTCACAGGGATGAACTGCATCTAGCTTCTTTGGGATAAGAGCAATGAAAGTGGAATTCAGCCATGGGTTTATCACTCCTCTATCAAAAAACTCATTGAACACCTTTAGAATATCTAGCTTTAAAAAATCCCAACAGTCTTGATAAAAGACCATTGTAAAAACGTCTGGCCTTGGAGCCTTAGCTCTATCCATGGAAAAAATTGCTTCCTTGATTTCACCCAAATCAAAATTTCTTTCTAGCCACACCTTAGAATCTTCAAAGATCTTTGTCCACTCCAAACCATCTATACTTATTCTCCCATTTAGAGGCTTTCTAAATATAGATTTAAAATGTTCCACAAAGGCCCTGGCTATTTCATTGTGTTGTGTAACTAATTCTCATTCACCTCAAGTTTAGAAATGAAGTTTCTACTTCTCCTAACACTTGCCATTGCGTGAAAAAACCTCGTATTCCTGTCTCCTTCCTTTAACCACAAGTGCCTTGACTTTGGTCTCCAACTAATCTCTTCTTTGACCAATATATCCTCCAGTTGCTTCCTTAGTGACCACCTCTCAGCCTTTTCAATTTCCCCAAAGTTTCCTTCCACTTCCTTGATGTCCAAAGCCTCAATTTGGTTCAATAATTCTTGCTTCCTTTCTTCTAATCTACCAAATTGATGGATGTTCCAATCTTTGATTTTACCCTTTAACTCCTTCAACTTCCGATGGAATTTCATGCCTTCCCAAAGGACTTCCAGGTTGCTCTCTATCCACCACTTCTTCACTTTTCCTATAAAACCTAGATGATTCAACCACATATTTTTGAATCTAAAAGGAGTTCGGTCTCTACCTCGAAACTCTTATTTGCAAATCGAAATTGGCCAATGATCAGAAGTAACTCTAAGCAAGGCCCTTGAAACTAGGTCTCCCCAATGTTCTTCCCAATCCACTGTAAACAAGAACCTACCAAGTTTGGAACAAATTGGATTTGTTTGCAGATTTGACCAAGTGAACTTACTATGTGACATAGGAATCTCTTTTAACTCAACAACATTTATGAACTCATTAAATCTCCTCATATCGGTTGTCACTCTTGGTCTACTCTTATTGGTATCATCGGTGAATCTTATTACATTAAAACCCCCACCTATACACCAAGGTCCATCCCAAAGGCCTCATATATGTTAGTCAATACCCATTCAAATCCATCATTTGCCTATCGAAATTTGATAGACAAGATGAATTTCGCCATTAATTCTTCAACTCCTTCCATCATATTATCCCTCCAAAGAGTCACTACACCCCCTGAAGAACCCCAAGAAGGACACATTGCCCAACTTAAACCTCTGCTTCTCCAAATACTTCTTGCTCACCTATTATTAAACTCCCCCAACTTTGATTCCTGAATGATAACGATGTCCGGATTCTCCTTCCTTAGAACTTCTTTCATAATGGCCCTCTTCCTAGAACTCCCTAAACCATGGACATTCCAACTGGTTATCTTCATCACTCTCGTCTTGTACTTGCCCCTACCCTGCCTTACCCTATCTGCTCCCCCTTCTTCTATCCTTTCTTTCACTGAACTCCTTGTCCCCCTCTATATCTTTTTTTAGTCTCTCAGCCTCACTCAACTTCCTCTAACTAGCTTTTCCTTCATCTTTCTTTTCCTTTAAGAAAGCTTTTAGCTCATTAGGGTCTTTTATCTTGCAGCCTAGCTTCTCCACAAAATCTGTCAATGAACTTTATTGGCTATCATCATTGCCATTCCCTATCGATACATGCTTGCATGCCTCACCCCCAACTCCTACTGTCTCCACCTTCCCTCTAGAATCTTGAGTCCTCTCCTTTTTTTTTTTTTTCATGAATGACTCCTCTCCTTTTCTATTTCCTTCTTTTTTAACTCCTCAAAGTACACCTCCATCAGTTCCCATATTCTCAACCCCCTTTCCTCTTCCTTACTCTCACAATCACCCTTGCCACCTTCCACACCACCTGGGCTGGTTATCAGCTTAGCAAAATGCTGGAGGCCTGAAACAAGATCAGCAGACACGGGAAGAGGGTCAGTACAAAAACCTGAACTCACAAGCATAC
>NW_010729147.1:2860828-2896279 GCF_000365185.1 Nelumbo nucifera | reverse complement strand
AACAATGGGGGCCTAGGATCCTCAGCCTAAGTAAGAGCAGCCTGAGACTGATCGGAACCAACTCTGGGTAAAATCACACCCTGTTCAATGCTTCCTGCCTGGACTCTGTGGCCTGTCTCTAACTGGGTTATCAGTGTTCAACCTCTGAGAAATCACCACTATCGCTTTACGAACTCCTTGCCATTAACTAGAATTTAGAACCGAATGCCTTTCGTTTAATCGTTGATTTATCTCCCCTTTCCCAGGAGCAAACTCTGCCCTGTTAAAAACCCTTTCATCTGTAACAGGATTTGGATTAGGGAATGAACTTGTCACATTCTCCCTATCTTCAAACAATTTTGCCACATTTACAGCGTCTCCCAATCCCCCTAGGCCGTCTTCCAAATCTATGTTTTCCCCACACTGCCAATCAATGACTCTTCGCCTGAATCAGACGACTCATCGTCTGAGATTTCACAGTCAAGCCAACCTTTGTCTTCCCCCTCTTTCTCCTCTCTTCTAGATCTTGAATACCTAGGGTTGGAACAATCAGAACCGGAAAAGCTACAATCCTTTTCCACCGGTGGAGTTATTGGGGCCCACTTCATCAACTGACCAGATTTGGATTCTACTGATGCCTTAGCTTGGGAGCCAAGTGGGGAAGAAGATGGACCATAACTTCTGTCCCCGATCGAACCAATCACCCTTTGACTCACGTGTCTACTTGAAAAGTCACATGAGTCCGAATTCTCCTCAATATGACTTCTGAATGTTGGGCCACCAGTCTGGTTAGCCCGACAGCCAGTCAGCTCAAAGGACCTACACTAGACCTCTTCTGTGGGCCCAACAATGGATCTAACATTGCTCCTCTTGTTAGCACCTCAGCAAAGGAAGCCCCACCTGCCTCTTTACTTTTCATTTTGAAAAAATTTGAAAAACTTTCTTTTTCTGTAGGCCCCTCCCTTCGGTCCAATTTATTAGGTTGTTCCACTTCCAGAAATGGTTCTGCCCCTCTACCACTTGTTTCGACTGCTCCCCTGCCTCCACCTGTGAGCCAATGTGCCACATCAACACCTTCTTCAACCTTGGAACAGCCCAACCAGAGTGATGCTTTGAATTCTGTTACAATCCACACCTTCCACCATTTTCTATCCACAAGCAGCTCACAACAATGAGAGATTCTTTCTGCCTTAATCCCTACTATTATCACTACTATTGCCATCAAGTTGAAGAAACTAATGTTCTCCAGTATGCCAACCAATGATTTAATTAGCCTTTCAATAATCTCCTCCTCCAGAAGTTGAACAGAAGCCTCACCAGTTTCACCACAGTTGTGTCTTCGTCTAACTCCACCTCATTGCACGACATGACCCATCTTTCAACTAGCACCAAGCCCGCTGTCGTTTCCACCACTGAAGCCTCGATGACCTCAGTTCCAACATCGATAATCTCTCTGGTGTCGCAAAATGGAAGCACCAATGCATGGTCACTGATATTAAACTTAGTCACCACAGAATCCACGATTAATTTCCAATCTTTAACTTTTGTCTTCAATGTAATGATATATCTCCTTTCCCAAACTCCTTTATCCACATCCATGGTAACCTTTGAACCAGTACAAGAACTAAAGATTTCTAAGTTTCAGTTCTGATCTTTACCATCATCCAGCATTGAGGGGGTTGAGTCCGCCGATCACTCTGTATGGTTCATTTCTTCAACCTTTTGCTCTTCCTCTTGAACCAACTTGGAAGGTGTCTCTTGAAGCACCAGAAACTCTTGCATTTTCTCTGTAACTAGCAACCATCCTCTGCTCTCATTTCCTTCTGGCAAACAGATCACTTGTTTTTTATCCTTTCTGAAGAACTCTTTGACTATTATAAACCAGCCTTTCCGGTTCCATCTTAACTCAGCCTCATACCACTTCCCAAATCGATCTAAAGAACTCTTCCAACCCATTCTTTTCACAGAAAAGGTCACACCATCCACAAATCCTTTAATCCACTGCACCGCTTCACCCACTAAGAAGATGGTAGCTCTTTTCTCCTCTCTTACTTTCAGGGAATCACTACCTTGAAGTCTATGCTCTTCAAACAAGAACCTCTTCGCTTCTACCTTTACCTAACTTTTCCACCTTGAAGCTGACTGAAACATCTTCGTCACCTCCTTCTCCCCCATCTCTTTTTTATACCGTCATTCAACATAATTAGAGGACAGATAGCTAATGTATTTTCATACATCCATTAACAAAAACCAACCCAATTTCACTCTCATCTAGGAAAAGAAAATTCTTTATCAAAATCACTCAATCATCCTAGAGAAAACCAAATCCCCCTCCCCCGATTTTAGCCTTGTAGGGATTGAAACTCATGTATACTCTATATTTCCAAAGATAGCTAGAGATTCAAAGACTGTTATTAGCTAGATGGATGGTAAGAGGATAGTGCATGGAAGATTTGACACATCTTAAGTGAAGCCAAAGCTCTTGCATCTAGTGTGATCATCCCACTAAATTAGATCAGGAGATATAGCTAATAAATTGACAAATAAAAAAGGGAAATCGCACAAGGCTCCCACCAATGTGAGGTCTGGGGAGGGATAGAATGACAGATGTACGCATCCTTACCCCTGCACATACAGAGAGGCTGTTTCCAAGATTTGAACCTTGGTCACCCAAGTCACAATGGAGCAACCCAACCATTGTGCTGAGGCCCACCCTCTATTAATTTGGCAAATAAGCTTGCCAAATCTAGAATAAACAGAACAAAGATAATATCAGGGGCCTCCATTCCTTGGAGACCAATTATGATATATGTAATGGGCTGACATTAGCCTCTTTTTTTTTCATTTTTAGGTTGTATTTTTATCTTTTTATTTCCCATCCCTTCTAGGGGCCATTGCTTGGTTTAGTTTTCCCCTTTATTTTTATGTTGTTTACCTTAGCAACTGTTAAACTATGAGAATTTATGGTCCCTCTGCCTTTAACCCACTAGCAAACATAAACTCATAAAGAGGTATTCTCATGGAGAGGGTGAAAGGGTGAATTCAAGTACCATCTACTAAGGACTAGAATAATAATATTAGCTCCCACCGCCCCCCCCCCCCCCTAAACCACCTAGCAAATGATGGAGGTTTAATGAAGGAACATACTCTGGAGATAAACCATTGCAGCTAAGTACAGAGTAAGAAATTTTGGCTGGGAGTGGGTGCATAGTAAAGGATAGGATTGAGAAATCCCATACCTCTTTCATTATAGAGCTTATATATAAGGTGGGGGATGTCTCCAGGTCGCCTTTATGAAAAGATACATGGTGTGTTGAAAAACCTCCTATTGAGTGCTATCCATCTCTTTTCATTGCAGCAGAGAATACAGATACATTAGCATGGAACTACAATGAAGAGGGAACAAGTGGAGTTGTTTGGAATCCAATATTCATAGGAAACCTCAAGGATTGGTGATACTTATCTTACTTAAGCTCTTCCTCATCACCGCATGGATACCCATATCTTTTCCTGTAAGCTATTCCATCTGTTTTCCCTCTATCTGCTTGCTTGACAAGCCTTTGTGTGTGTATGTGTACCTATTTGTTTCTTCACAATTTTTACTTTCCCCTAAACTTATGTTCTATTTTTTGAAAGAAATTGCACATCACTTCAGAAAGCAGGGTGTGTACATATCAACCATGAGAAAATCCTAGTTCCTCAGCTTTCTGCCCTTAACTCCACTAGTATTGCTGCATTATATCGTATGGTGTCTTTATTTACTCAATACACTCCATTTCCTACTTGTGATATATAGAAGATCACAAGTGGTTAGCCAGACGGCCAAACCCCCAACAAGCTTGCTACTTGTGATATATAGTTATATCATCTATAACATAATAGAAGATCACAAATACATGTTAATGAAGAACAGTAACAAGAGATGAGAACCTTCCAATGTCATAACCTAACAAAATGTTCACCACCATTTTTTGTCTTTGACCGGAAAATGTTCAGCACCTTCATACTGACTAGCATGCTAATTCTGCTCTTTTAGGATCATTGTATAAACATTTTCTAAGTGGCCTCTTCTCTATTGCTGTTTTTTATTCACACCAATCAAATCAAAGCAAGATAAAGAAAATAGAAAACATGGAAATCAAATATGCCTCAAACCTGAAAATGTAAACATGATGGCAAAACCAAGAACTGGACAAATATTCTAAATTGCAATAAATGGCACATTTCTATAGAAGACTATGGTGATGCATTACAGTAAAGTCTCATTTTAGATTGTGCTCTATAAAAGAGGGGCAGTAAGCTGAACTAAATACATTGTGCTGTTTAAGGTTAAATGGCTAATGTTTCATTACGATTCATTTGCTTTTACATATTACACCTTTTCTAGAACTCCAGTGTGCCAAATTACTGGAATTCTTTTACCACCCAATCTAGCTATCTGAACAAAGAGTCAACTTCATGCACTTTCAAGTAATCAAACAAGCTATTAAACAATGATTCACGAATATTAAGAAATGGTTCAAATTTCCAATATTCCTTCCACAACAACCAAATCATGGATTCCTCTCTACCCCCGCCGAAAAAGTGAAGAAAAAGAGCATTAGCTTCATTTGAAAAACCCAAGAAATAGCATGAAATTATTTCTCTATAATGGAAATGGATCTTCAGCAATCATTTCCAGAAGACACGAACGAAAATTTTCATATCCCTCAAGTTAACAAATCTAGATCACAGAAAAGACAAACATATAACCAAAAAGTAAAACAAAACAATAATAATATCAATTCAAGTGAATACGGGAAGTGGCGGGAAAAGCTAGAGGTCTAACCATCGAGAGCTATATCCTGAGCCTCGCAGACGATCCTTCCTCCTCGTCGAGAAATCCCCGCGTTCCTCAAGCTTACCGACGCAGACGTGCGCCTCAGAGGACGCGATTGAATCCTCAAACCCTTAAATTCTGGCAGGCTGCAGACTTTCCGGCTGTTCGGGGAAGCAGTAATCGAAGAAACCGTCGGTGACGGCGATAGGGTCGTACGGAATCCAAAACGACGAGGAACAGTCACCGATTCGAGTATCGCAGCCATGTACATCAGACCGATTTTACAGAAGTGCCACTGTATAAGGATAGATCTGAGAGATGAATATATGTGAGAAACTACTGAAATAAATCTCTTGCGATGCGAGAGAGAGAGAGAGAGAGAGAGATTTCAGGAGCCCAGAGCACACACCGAATCTGTGTGCTGAGAGGAGAGAGAAAAGGGGAGAAACGGAGAGAGAGACTCTTGGACGTGTTTGTTTTGTTTTTACCGAGAAAAAACGTTTGCTGTTTGTTACAGAGATACGAAGGCTGTCGTCTGTCTCTGTCGAGTTTCAAAGGAAGAGACGATGAGTTTGGATCTGCTCCCAACAAGCCTTCCAACCAACGATTACAGCCGCAGATCGAGATCAATCTCCCCGTGAATGACAAAGGGAGATCCGGTTTCGATGTTGATGAGACCCAGATCCATGTGAATAGTGTGGATTTGTACGCTTGTCTATTACACCAATGGGCTTTTACCACCAAGACAATGACCTCAATAGCCTTACGAGGCCTTACCCATTTTCAATAACTTTCGGCCCAGTAATAGGTTGGACTGAACTTTGAAGAGTTTTGTTTTTCATTTTTCCCAAAAAAAAAAAAAAAAAACTGAAATTCATTCGTATCGTATATAGCAAAAAGGGTATAAAGTGTCTTCATGTGTATAGACTATCGTCCAAATTCAGCATATCTGTCTATGTTTGCACACCGACGATCTATGATGCCGGAAAGGTATGATATCGGACGATTTTTATTAATCAAAACCCCAAAGGTATGATATCTGTCTATATTTGTGTATAAGGTTTAAAATGTTAAGTGGGACCCGGGGTGAATTCTATCATGGTTAAATGGTTAAATGGGTTAAGGGTCTCATTGATCTTGACTCGTCCCCGTGGGCCCCCGTCGCTCGTGGGGGGTTTTTTTGATCATTGATCGGGGTAGGTTAGGGGAAAACCCGAAACTCTGGGACTGGGGACGGGGCCGGGACAATATTTGTCCAGTGTCCATCCTGTCTCGACACCATCCTCATTATATTATATAACATAATATATATATATATATATATAATTATTAATATATGTTAATATATAGTATATTATATTATATTATATAAAATATTTTTAAATATATTTAAAAAAAAAATTAACAAGTATAGAAGTAAGAATGATCAGGGCAGGGTGGGGCAAAGTCAGGAATCCCTGTTCCCCGTAGGGATAAGGATGGGGTTGGGATTTTTATCTCCAATGGGATTCAGGGTAGGTATGGGGCAGGGAATTTGAATTTGAGGTTGAGTACGGGGCGGGGGGGGCAAAGTCGGGGATCCCCGTTCCCTGTGGGGGCAGGGATGGGTTAGGATTTTTATCCCCATTGGGGTTTGGGGCAGGTATGGGGTGGGGAATTTGAATTTGGGGTCAAATACGGGGTAAGAAAAACCCGCCCCATTGCCATTCCTACTTCCCAGAATAGGTGGCAATGATAAATTCATCTGGCTACATAGACTCAAAATGCAAATTTTCTATAAAGTCAACTTATGGTTTAATAAAAAATCATTGGAAAATAATTTGGTCTCTAAATATTCCTCCAAAGACTAGAAATTTTATTTGAAACTGTTGTCTGAATTGCACTGTTGAAGGCAAACTTAGAGAAAGTTGATATGAATGTCAACAATCTGTACCCAATTTGTGAAAAAAAAAATTCAGAAACTATTATTCATGCTATAATTTCAACATGCCAATGTATCATGGTTTGGTTGTATGCTTAGACTAACTTTCAACTCACATTCATACACTACTATTTTTTTAAGCCAGATACACTACTATTAAATCATACATACATATTATTATTACTAGTAAATGTGCACATGTTTTTGCACGTGGTAGTTTCGAATGACAACAATAACAAAAAACAATAACAAAAAAACAACAATAGTAATAATAATTTTGATGCTTTTATTGAAATCCATGTAATAAAGATAAGTAATCAAAGCATGGTGTGTATTGGTGAAACTGATGACCTATTTGACCAGGTCAACAAGCTATGGATGAAACATTTTTTCTTTATTATTTTTTGTATTTTAGCTATTTCCATCATTAATCACAATAATTCTCTTTTTTTTAAGTATTTTTTGTTTAATATGATAAATATATAATATTAAAGACTTTCTTAATTTTTTTTTTGTAATTTCATAATATTTTCTATATTTTTACTTGTATTATTTAATTTACGACATCACAAGTTCACTTGTTTGATTGTAAGGGAAATGTGGTTTTGTTCAATTTTTAAAACATTAGTTTTTTATTAGTGTTTTTTATCTCATGGTCAAATCAATTGGTCAACTAGTTAATCCATTAGGCCATTATTTTGGGTCCATTTATCATCAAATTACTTGTTTACGAAAAAAAACATTAACTCAATCAACAATATGGTGACCTATCTATTTGAACCATTTAACAGTTTGACCTAGTTAGTGGAGTCACAAGTTAGACATTAATTATCTTTTTTTTCTTATTTTTTATTTCCATCATTAATAAAAATAATTTTTATTTATAAAATATTAACAATTTACCATATTTTTATCTAATTTTTAATTTTTATTATTTAATTATGACATCATGGTATACCCATTTGACCTGAATGGTTTAACCATTGTTCCATTGCTTGCATAAATAGAAAAACTGGTTTACTCTCACGTCAATTTTATTGTATTCCATTTTCATCATTAGTAAAAACAAATCCTATTGTTTACACTTATTTTTGTTTAATATGATGAATATATAATATCATATACGTGATCAAATGTTTTTCTACAAAATTTCTATACTTCTTTTTGTATTTTTTGTGTTTCTATCTTTTTAAATATTTATATTTAATTATGATATGGGTTAACCTATTTGATCCAAAAGGTTGGACCATTGACTCACCATCTAAATAGGAAAATGGTTTCATTTTTAGATCAATTTTGAATTTTGTATTTCATTTACATCATTAATAAAAATAATTGTTATCACTTATTTTTATTTAATATGACTAATGTATAATATTAGAGATGTGTCTAAACTTTTTACTTTTTGTATTTTATAATTGTAAAGATTTTAGTATTTAAGTATGTTACAATGGATTGACCTATTTGACTCAAATGGTTGAACTACTTACCCACCACTTGACAAAAAATGGTTTTATTTGTGGGTTGTTTAGAAAAAAAATATATGGTTTTATACCATTGAAATTATTGGAATTTAATGATAAGAAATACAGGTAACTTCAACATAGGATTAAATGAAAGAGAATAGGAGTTCATGCTATAAATATAGTTTTCATGTGAGGAAATAAAACGAATTTAACAATTGTATTCAAATTATAGCTTCTACCCTCAAAATAGAGATGGACTAAATTCAAAAAGATAGGCATTTTGGTCAAGAAAAATTCCAAAAAAACATGAAGAGCTATTCCCACCTTTTATAGTGGTATAGGTTATTAAAAGTATGAATGATGCAAAATTTTTCTTCTTAAAATTTCCAATTCTAAGGGCATTTAAACTACTAACTTTTCACCTCATGGAATTCTCTGTCATTAAATTTTATATTTAATGTATAACTCCTATTCCCTCTCATTAATTCCTATATTTAATTTATTTCTCACCTATAAATTCTACTAGTGAGATCTAAAATTTAATACTTTTAACAATACCCATGTTGTTTTTAACAGAATATAACTATTCTTCCATTTAGGTGCTCTATAAGAAATTGAAATATATATACTACTTAGTACAAATAGCCCCTAAAATTTTAGGGATTTTAGTTGGACAAATTTTGCACCTTTATGTGAATGTTTTCAAATTTGAATTTAAGGAAAAATTTGATATATTGTTGATTGTTTTAAATGATTTACTTAAATGAATTGTAACTAAAATTTCATGGAGTGTTTAGCTAGATGTATTTATCTCTCTTTTAATTAATAATAAATTATAACTAAAATTTCATGGAGTGTTTAATTAAATGTAGCTCTTTCTTTTAATTAATATTGAACAAAATCATTGTTATTTGGTTATCTTTAAAAGTAAATTCAGCTGTCATTAAAATGTGGATTTTCAATGTGGTTCCACAATTTTGATTATGGTTTTTTGGTTAGTTTTTCCTTTGGTTTATAAGTAGTTTTTGCTCAATCTTAAGATGTTTAAGAGGGTCTCATCCAAAATATCTATTTCAAAAAGTCAATTTAAAAAAAATTGTGAAATAGGATTCAAAAATTGATTTCTAAGATTATGAGCATCCCAATACCAACAAACAAAGAAAAATACTTGGGGTGCCCCAATTGTTCAAGGCAAATTTGATAATAAGGCTTTGATTAACATCATAACTAAAATTAAGAAGAAAATTTAGGATTGGAAATTGAAATCTCTTTTTAAATATGAAAGAGTGATCCTTATCAAACAAGTTTTGAATGTGGCTCTTGTATTTACTAGGCGCCAATTGGCCAATCAGTAAGGTATCTTGGATCAAATCCCACCTGCACCTAGGTTGTTTGTTATGGGTTTGGGGAATGGGCCACCCCCGTTGTGTAGCCCCATAGAGAAAAAAAAAAACAGAAAATGTAATTACTTTATTTCAAATGAAGTTCAAATGAACATACCCTCAAAAGATTGAAAAAATTCAAAGTCAATTCTTTTGAGGCCTAAGAGAAGGCAAGGGAGCAATTATAGGATAAGTGAGAAAAGACTTTACAAATTAATGACTTTTATTTTTGGGAAAATTACTAAAAAGACCTTTAAGAAGTATTTTTCCCCTTTGTGTTAATGCTTTTGTATTTGAATTTGAGGGCAAATCAAATATTTTGTTGATTGTTTAAAATGAGATCAAAATAGGACAAATTGAGCCCTTCATTGTTAACTTTATGCTGAATTGTATAAGAGGATAAAAATGTAATTCTTTTATGCTTCTTAAATAACTAAACTACATGTCTGATTTTTTATTTTTGATAGCCACAATGTGTCTAAATAGACATCTATAAATCATAGAACTTAATGAGTTGCAATTGAAATTGCATGGAGTATTTAGCTGGACAAATTACTCTAGACACTTGGATCTGCATGTTAATTTGTAGGGAATTACAAATTACTTGAAATCTATAAGAAGTACCAATAGATCTTTAAGGCTTTTGGACTTTTTCTTGACTTAAAATACCCCTTTCTTGAATTTGGTCTCTCTCTATTATGAAGATATAAATTGTAAATTGAATACTATTTTTCGTTTCATTCTATTCTCTCTCATTAAGTCTTATATTTAAGGTTAACTTTCATTCTCTCTCATAGAATCATGGTTTCTTGTCATAAAATTTCACTAATTAAATTCATGAATAACAATTTTGATAGTATAAAAACGTATATATTCAAAATCGACAGAAATAAAATTGTTTTTAGGTATGATAAATAAGAAAAATTTTTATTAATAATAGAAATGGAATACAAAATATAAAACTACCTTGCCAATGAAACCACTATCATGTTTGTTAAATGATGGAAATGGAACACAAAAAATATTGAAAAAGAAAATTAATGCCTATTCCATCACCCTATTAAACAAATCAAATGATTGGTTTGATTACTTAGGTCACCATGTTGTTGGCCAAGACAATGATTTTTTACAAATAAGCAACTTGGTGGAAAATGAACAGAAAATCCTAGTCAAATAACTATTCAAGTAGTTTGATTGATCTCTATACAAGTAATGGTTCAATTAGCACAATAAATTGGAAATATTGATATAAGCTATAGAGTAAGAAGATTTGATACAAGTCTTTAAAGTTGAAAGCAATATACAAATACTTATTGTTGTTGTTGTTATCATTTGAAATTGCCATGTGCAAAGCACGTGCATATTTACTATTCTTAGTCAAATGGATCAACCTATTATAACATAGTTAAGCAATAAAAATTTTGAATAAAAAATACAAAAACAAAAAGAATCTATAGAAAATTTGAGCAAATCTCTAGTATTTTCTATTAAGCTGTGATAAACAAGACTTATTTTTATTAATGATAGAAATGAAATAAAAAATTTAAAATTGACCCGGAAATAAAATTATTTTCTTAGTTGTAATGAGTAACAATTGAACCTTTTTATTTCAAATGTGTTAACAATTGATACCATAATTAAATAATAAAAAATAAAAAAATACAAAATTTTGGTTGAAAACATTTGGGCACATTTCTGATATTATATATTTATCATATTAAACAAAAATAAGTGTCATAAATAAGAATTATTTTATACACAATAAAAATATAAAAAATTGTGAAAAAAATTTTGGATGCATATTATTACAATTGTTATCATTAGCATATAAATCAAGATTCATGTCAGAGAGTTTGGCAAAAGTTTTAGTGTTAGGTACCAACTTGATGCACCCTCCTCCTTTATCTAGGCTTGGGATCGGTGGTGTAAGACAAGTTCACACTAGCAGAGTTGGGATAAGGCATGGATGGTGATCATGGTTTTGAAAATCCGACCAGATTGGATGGTTAGACCAGTTGACCCAAGAGCTAGTCATGGCTCTAAGTATGGTTTTGGACCCCAAAACCATTTGATGGGGGTTCGGACTTGGTAACCAAACTGTTTGACCCAAGAACCGGTGATCAAAGCAATTATGTTTTTTAGTTAGTTTTTTAAAACCATGATAATGATTATGATGTTCATATAAAATTAGCATGCGCAAAGCACCTACACATTTGCTAGTTATATATATATATATATATATAGAGAGAGAGAGAGAGTCAATTGGTGCAATCTCTCAAAATGCTAAAACTATCGATAGCATTAATACTTTAATGAGCCCAAATCTCCTACAAAAAAAAAAAATTCTGTTCACATAGCATCCAGCCGCACATTGAGAATATCTCCCATATATTTATGTTAAATTCATTGGGAGGCATCCCCAATATACGACAAGATTCCCGTTCTTCACAATATATGTAGAGTTTTTGCTTGCAGAGAATCCTGTTACCACTTTGCGCACATCCTGACCAAAGGGAGAGCACACTTTCTATGACCATGGTGGCAGCACTCCCTTGTGACACTGCAATGAAGCACAAATGCACCAATGACTGAAATGAAAAGTAATATAGGTGATGTTTTGAATTTATCTCATTCACTGACGTGTTTTTGTTTGATTGGGGTTCTACAACTAGCGGTGCAACATGACTTTGCCCAAATTAAGGGTGCATTTGGTTCATAGACAAGACCGGATTCAGAATCACCTATTCCTGGCACTTGTTTGATTCAGTCAGGAACCGGAATCAGAATCACAATTGGATTCCAATTGTTGCTATTTGATTCAACTAGAAGTTGGAAAAGGAATCAGCCAAAGTTTCCAATTCTATCCCTTTTAAAAGAATCTCAAAAACATCCACTAATTATATATTTTCAACATATACACACAGTGGCAACCTGCTACCAAGTGCATATATGGAGAAAATATGAAAAAAAAATGAAAAGAAAAACACAAGCAAATAAAATTCACAAAAAAAATCATTCTCCACCATAAAAAAAATAAAAAAATGTACAACAATTTCTCACAAAACCCATTTGGACTATCTATAGAAGTCTAGAGCATCTGTCCTTCCATGGATTTGAACCCATGACAAACTGAACATTAGGTCATTGGCTGCAGTCTATTGTGTATTTGCATTTTTGTCCTTCACCACTCGTATTAGTTGCAGCAGCTAAATGGGCCTAGACTAAAAGTTGCAGTCTACTTAATAATGCTAAACTCCTACATCAAGTTAGTGTTTTTTTTTTTTTTTCTTTTTTTTTTTGAAAAGTCAAAGTTGCACTTCAAAATCCTAGTATTCACGACTTTGCATAAAAATTCTTTCTGAGTGCATTTTCTTCTGCAAGTACCAACTATAACAAGTCAAAGTGGTGTCCCCACATTATTTATTAGGAGAAGGATATATTCATATTATGATATGAGGGCTCGACGGCAGATACTTGGTTTGGCATCACTATGCTGCACATTCGTAGTTAACAACCCAATGATGCATCTAGAAGAAGAAGAAGAAGAAGGCTCTAACATTTGTCTCCTGTCAAACTTTGATAAACATTATTGATTCTACTTGCAAAATATCATGAGACTAGATTTGAAACAATACAAAATTAATAGTTAGAATAAGAATAATAAAAGAAGATGTACAACATATAACAATATGATCCTAATGTTGAATACAACTATCCAATAACAAGGAAATTCATCTTCAAGTGATAATAATATATCCCCATATCACTTCCAAGTACATAGCATCAAAGTAGAGAACATGGAATAAATGGGGAATTCTTGAAACCACATAAAACAATACAAATTGGAACAAAAACAAAATAAGGATTTTCTAGACAAATCAAACCAAAAACCACATAAAACAAAAGATATTTCTAAAAGTGGATGGGTCCATTTCATGCCTAGAAATTAATGCATTACCATCTCTCTTATTGGGAGCTGAAACCTTTGAAAATATCATCAATTGGAATAAATTGAGGGAAGAAAAATATATAAAGTGGATGGGTCCATTCATTCTAAATTACCAAATCCATGCCCATGTAGACATTTAGAGAAGGATAACACCTTCTAATATGGCATTCACTTCAGATTGCAAAGCCTAGATCATAGAAAATGCTCTCATCACATAACATCCCCCTTGTAATTGTGGCTCAAGAAATTGGTGTCAAAGCATACATCTTGCATGAATGAGAAGCCATGGTGGCATTGGACTTAACACCATGAATTCCATGTACTAAAGCTGTTCCCATTTTTGTTGTATAATAGTAAAGATATGTTAAAAAAAGTTGCAGACTTATACCCTGCATCAGAGTAGATTCCTAGTTTAAGCTCCTTGCTGTGAACATAGTCTGCTAGAGATTTAACCCCAGATGGAAAAGTTGATTTCTTGGCCACTAGATTTCCCTGAAATTATGAATACCCAATTCCTCATTTAAAAATGCACTGAAAATAATGAGTCAGTAATTTTTAAAACTGCAATTCTAGTTTGGAGATTCTTCTTGTTGTATTTGTCAGTATATTTAGCAATTCTAGTCATTAAGTATCTTGCCAACTGTGAGAACTGCGAATCCAAATCATAACCAAGTGAAGTACTGAATAGGTAACTATGTTATTCCGACGATAGAACCAGCTTATGGTTAATAAATAAATATTTTATATTATATCAAGAATTTATATAAATGCTAAAATGAATAAAAATAGCACAGTATCCATGCCGGGATTCCAAAATAACACTTATTCTTCACCCCCCGACCTCTTCTGGACACACATTCACGGATGATAGATGAGTGACAAGCTAGGCATAGAGTAAAATCTGTTTGTGGTTATATGTTGTTCTCTAAAGATCAAAGAAGCGATTCTCCTGCTAAATACAAAGTGGGATAATGTTGGTATTGAGAGCGATTGCTTAAATCTGAAAATACTTTTAACAAATAATTGAGGGAACTTAATTGCAAGGATGGGGATGAAATCTATGTCGTCATTGGACAATATAATATGAAATATTTATAGGACTTTTTCTTTTGCAATATATATATATATATCCAGGTTCTTGAAAGCCTGAGTGGCTTAGCTAGATAAATATAAGTTGATTCACCTCAGAAAGGAAGGACTTCATTTTTCACCTATCATTGGAAGAGGTTGATTTTCTTTTCCAACATGAAGTACATGTGTTGTTTATGTAATTCCCTCCCCAAGTATGACACTTAGCCCATTCAAATCATTCAAGGCTGCATTGTGAATGAGTTTGAGATGGACCCAATACTCAAATTCCAAACAAACCCCAGTTCTGGGATTCCTGCATGCATCCCAAGTCCACTTCTATTTGTTTTGTAATGTTGGCGTCATGGAAATACCTTCTAGTTACCAGTATTGAATGTTAAAATGTTCTAATTTTGGTCAAGTATATGCATATTGAACAGGATTAATTGCTTTTACATTTTGAAATACCTGATGATGGAGAATATATTTGATTAAACATTGTATTGCTGTAACTGATCCAAAAATAGGAAAAAACAAATAAAGGCATTGTATTGCTGTAATTTAAATGTTAAATACATGACAAATAAAGGTTTGACAAGAGAAAAATAGTCAGATCGAGCCACTGAATTGGGCTCAAGCTCGGTTGAAACCAAGCCAAGTCGAGCTTTTCACGAGCTGAGCTCGAGCAACTCGTGAAAAGCTCGTCTCGTTGCCACCCCTAGTTATGATTGGTTTGGGTTCAACCCAAAATGGGTCATTAGTGGGTTGATGGATTAGGTGGGTTGGGTTGAAGCTCAACCCAAACCTAAGTACCTAACCCACCCAATTTCTTTTTAGAAAAGACAATGTTTTTTTTTGTCAACAACTATCGTGCACCCTCATATAGAATTGGGATGTTGGAATAACCAAAAAACTAAGGGGTAGTATTAGTATGAAACTCCAGGGTCTTTCGACCATACTAACTGAATCATTCTCATTTTTTATATATGGTAGTAGATATAAATTTTTATTTTAGTCTACAATTTTTGTTCATTTTTCTATAATTTATGGTTTTTCTTTCTTTTTTGTAATTTATCGTTTCTTCAATTTTTATGATTTCTATATTTTTTTGTAAATTTTCTATCTGCTTCTTGTTTTTTTTTGTAATTTATATAATTTTCTTCATTTTATGTGTTTTTCATAATGATTTTGCAATGACATATATACAATGGGAAAAAAAGTAGAAAGTTGAGGGTAAAGTTGGAAAGTAAAATCAGGGTGTTTTGACCAAACCAATTGCAACATTCTCATTTTTTAGTATGGTATATATAGAAATTTCTATGATTTTCTATATTTTTTGTAAATTTTCTATGTATTTTTTTTCCTTTTTGTAATTTATATTGTTTTCTTCATTTTATGTTTTTCATAATTATTTTGCAATGACAATATATACAATGGGGATAAAATAGAAAGTTGAGGGTAAAGTTGGAAAGTAAAATTGGGTGTTTTGACTAAACCAATTGCAACATTCTCATTTTTAGTATGGTATTAAAATTTTTATGATTTTCTATATTTTTGTGTATTTTTTTTTTGTTTTTTTTTGTAATTTATATTGTTTTCTTCATTTTGAGGAGAAAGGTGCGTAGGATAAGAGAGACACCATTTCTTACATTGGTAGGGTGTCAGATTACCGGGTTGGCCCGATGATCGTCGAGAAAAAATACCATAAAACGAATCAATATAATGACAAGAGCATTTCTTGATCCAGTACAACTTATTACGTTAACGCAAACAATTGAAAAAAAAAACAGGGAGAAAACCAAATAAAGAAAAGCTTCATTTAATCATCTAATCGATAGCTCCATGATGAAAAAAGAGAGGTTGAAAAGATCCATTCCTCCCTTCAATTCAAATTCGTGATTTGGGCAAACCATCTGATACTTGACACGTGTTGGCTCTAATCAATGAAGAGGTTTGTTAGGTAGGTGTTTCAGGAGAAGATCAGATAAGGTGAAGAATAGGTTCCACAATAGTCTTATTATTATTTTATTTGCTTTATCCAATTACAAGTGTTAACCATTAATGAAATAAAATAAAATAACAAAGGGTAAAAATGGAAAGTGAAAATCAAGCTTTAAAATATAAAAAAAAAACATGATAAAGGGTAAAAATGGAAAGTGAAAATTAGGCTTTTTGATGAAACACCGTCACCATCCTCATTCTTATTTTTATAAATGGTACAAAGATTATCAAATTACAAGTGTTAACAATTAATTAAATAAAATTGGAAAAATAAAAAACATAATAATATAAAGGGTGAAAGCGAAATGTGAAAATAAGCTTTGAAATAAAAAAGCATGATAAAGGTAAAAATGGAAAGTAAAAATTCAGGCATTTTGACTAAACATTATCACCATCCTCATTTTTATAAATGGTACAGATTAAAGAGCGGGAATGAGATTCCTATTCGGAGGGGTGGGTCGGGAATGGCCATTCCCTCAAATGGGGGATTGTCATTCCGCCCGAAATGGGAATCGGATTCCAATTTTGCCCAACCAAATGCCTAGAATCGGAATTCCGATTCTAGACCTCTATTCCTACGAACCAAATGAACCCTAACATTTTATATTGCTATAGTCTGGGCTCATTCAAATTTTGACAAAAGCCCAACCCAAGTCCATTCAAATTGCCACTCCGAATCTGCTACCCAAAAATTGTTCCTACATCCCTATTCACAAAGCACCACAACTGTATATTAGAAACATTTTCAATGTATAACAAATGAGATATTCCAAATACACAGCTACTGTAATGTATTGTGGGTAAAGATGTGAGAACAGCTTGTGGGTAGCATATCCAAGCCCCCAAATTGCACCTCTAATCACAGCAGAGATGAATAAAAAAAAAAGGATGAGCTCCCCACAAAGCACACCCCACAGCACATGCTAACCATGTATTGAAAACATCTCCAGCGCTGAGATGTAGCCAAGGACCATCTAATGTGTGCCAAAAAATAAATTTATGTATAGTGTATTTTATAAAATTGGGCTATACATAGTAAAATATAAAACTGCAATAGTCATAAGAAACCCTAAAACTTTTATGCCTCTTATTTTTTACTAAAAAGAAAGAAACCTTTAAACTTTACCAGTCCATCCAGGCCCCAAGCCCAGGCTAAATTGTGTTTGGGTTTAGTCGAGGGGAACCAACTCACCACTGGTTCGGCCAGCCTAGGCCAGCCCAGCCTGCCCGAGTTGCATTTATGTTATTTTTGTTGTCTCAAAATCTTAAGAAGCAAGTGTCATAAATATTGGCAAACACCTCTTAAACTGTGTTGGGTTTGAAAGAAAACATAGGGAAAGGTAGGGGAACCTGTACAAAGTACAAACCCTGTATGGGTTCCCCTACCTTACCCTTTTTCTCCAAACAGTCTTAAGCCTCCATTTTGTTCATCGTACAAATCCAAACATCCATTTTCTTGTACTCAAGATTTGCATTCTTACCCAATGCAAAATTTACACTCATTGGCGATGCAAATTTTGCATCTCAAAGTGAGAAGCACATCATTCCATTTCTTATTTTATTCAGTTCCAAAGAAGCAATTTTGCTCCCACTTTCATTTTTCTCTCATGTAAAATGGGGATTACATCATTTTGCTTTCTATTTTAAGCAAACAGAATATAAGATGCATGGAATCAAAAAGTGTGGTATAGATCAATCCACACCACGTCTATAGAACACCATTGTGAATGTAGATTGATTCAGTCCACATATGTCCACAATTTAGAACAACTGTAAATTATGATGTGGTGTGGATTGGTCATTGCCCAAAGTGTAGTATGGGCTAGTCCATACCTACCAAAAAAATAAAAAGACTAATTCACACCCACCAATTTTTCAACCACATTATAAAACACATCCTAAATCATCCCTGTATTATGCTTATAAATCCACAAACCTTTCTTTTCTTATGAACTGTGGCTTCATTTCTAATGAATACTAAACAACTTGTGAGGGCCCTGATGGGAGGATGATGGATCAACATACAGACTCCAAACCGACCTAGGCCCATAAGTTTTAGACCCAGAACTGATCCCAATATTGAATAGGTTTTTGAGTCAAACCCGATAAGATCCCATTATACGTAGACAATAAACTTGTAATTCTCTTGCTTTGTATCCTTTACAAAATGATAGTTTTAACCTCGAATCAAATTTACTGGTGAGTTCGGGTCCGGTTGTTGGGTTGACCCGGACCATAGACATAATATGTCATCTCCCTTGTCTCATGGACTTGCTAGAAGCTAGAAGCCTTGAAAGCTAGCTAGTTGGTCCACAAGACCACAACCACAACCAAAGCATTGTCGAATTGTTTCAACTGTTACGTAGTTACAATTCTAGGTTTGGCTTTCTTAAAATTCGGGATTTGAGAAAAAACCATTGATGTAATGATGTAATTAAATCCTTTTCGACTTGGGTGACTGAGCTGTTAACCCACTCGGTCAGTCACCGAGTCACAGATTACACACTATATCTATATGTATATACAAATTCCTCAAGGCCATGTTCATCATTTGTACAATTAAGGTGATCTTTATATTAATTTCGGATAAATCTTTTTTTGCTTCAAATATCATTTTTTAAAAATTTTATAAATAAAAAATTTTAAACTGAAAATATAAATAATCATATATATATATATATATATAGATACACATACATACACATTACTATTAATTATTAAGTGTGAAAATTTTATTTAACTAAAATGCCCTTATCTTTTTTATTTGGTTTCTCTCTAATTGTGAGGGCATAATGAATTCTATCATTAAATCCTATATTTGAACTAAATTTTACACTAATGAATTCTATCATTATTTTCTTTGTTTCAAATAAAGTATGTCATCTATATCCAATACTTTTAGCAATTAATATAAAATCCATGTTTAAAACCAAACCAAAACTGACACTGTTATTCCATCTTGATGGTGGATATTAATTCAACCATCCAAATTAAATGGGTTAACCCATTATGTCATAGTTAAAATAATAAAAACTTTTAAATTAGAAATAAATACAAAAATTACAAAAACTAACAATATTAAAAAAGGGCACATCTCTAATATTTTATATCAATCATATTAAAGAAAAACACACATCATAAACAATAAATGTTTTTATTAATGTTGGAAATGAAAGGCAAGATTTAAAATCAACCAAAAAAAAATGAAATTGTGTTCCTATTTGGTGGTGGATCAACAGTTCAAAATTAAAAATACAAAAGTTCACTAGTATTTTATATTAATCATATTAAATACAAATAAGTGTGATAAACAAGAATTGTTTTTACTGATGATGAAAATGAAATACAAAGTACAAAGGTGATGCAAAAATTAAATTGTTTTCCTATCTAGTAGAGGGTCAACAATTTAATCTTTTTGGGGCAACTATGTAACCCTTGATATCATAATTAAATAATAAAAATATAAAATTAGATAAAAACACAAAAAATATGAAAATTGTAAAAAAAAATTGTAGAAAAACATTTGGGTACATCTTTAATATTATATATTCATTATATCAAACAAAAAAAAGAAATAAAAAAATTTGGTTCAACCTTTTAGTTCATATGTGTTAACCCTTGATGTCACAATTATAAAATAAAAATTAAAACATAAAATAAATAAATTTTATCAAAAAACGTTTAGACACATCTCTAATATCATATATTCATCATAATAAACAAAAATAAGTGATAAATAATAATTATTTTATATACAAATATATAAAAAAATTATTGAAAGTTTTAATTCACTTACTACTATACATGTACTAATATACATAAATCTCACTTCGGCCCGAACGATTGAACCCGTGATCTGCGAGCCGGAGGCAAAAAAAGGGTTCGCCCTTTGGGTCGATTTTTTTAAAAAGGTAAAGACTTAAGAGGGACAAAAGAGGAGAAAAGTCCTATGCCATGCCTTTGTCGTGTCCGTGGTCCGTAGCAAAGGTACTTGTTATATCAGATTATCAGTAAATCTTTCGCCTCTCAATTTCTCCTCCTCCTTTGCATTATTCGTCCCACACACACACACCAAATACCAGGGTCAAATTTCAAACCTCTCTTTCTCTTTTCTCCCACCAACTCTCTACCCAGAACAGATTCCACTTCCATAGCTCCAGAGTCTAGACTCACTACTCACTAGTCTTCTCAATTGTCGCCATGGAGAAGATGCCACAGGTGAAGAAGGAAAATGATCAGCTTCTTCCTGCTCAGCCTATCCTAGCAGCAGCAAGCGTTTATAGGTCTCCCTTTGCACAGCTGAAGCTGGCCGCCATTGCTATCAGTCTAAATATACGTCTGAGATCCGCCGATATGCCGGCAAACATGCAGGAGCGGGCGTTTCGATACACCAAATCACTCGTCGATGCGGCTCCCAACAGCCGACCCAATCCCACCCACATAGCTCGCGCTCTGAAGAAGGTGAGAGTTCGTTGCCTCCATCCCTCCCTTCTTTTCCAGTACCAGAAGATGCAGAGTTTTAGGCTTTTAGCTAGGTAGAGATGGTTGACAGTTACCCATGATCGAGCTTACGACTCACTGGCTATTGAGTCGAGGCTAAGCGATTCCGCTAACAGAACGGAAGCTGGGTTTTTGTTTTTGCAGGAGTTTGACTCGTCGTACGGCTTGGCGTGGCATTGTGTAGTGGGAACGAGTTTTGGATCGTTCGTGACTCACTCACCTGGGGGATTTGTCTACTTCTCTCATGGCTCGCTCTCCATTCTCCTCTTCAAAACCGAGGTTCGACCTGTCATGGAAATGGCGCCCCCTCATTGATGAAGAAAATAATGGGTCAAGAGAAAACGACTTGTTATTCCTTTGTTGGTATCCAATCCTGCTTTAACTTTTATCTCTCTTCACTGAGTTCTGTGTTCCTGTTCCAACATTTGATCTTCAGTCTTAAGAATTCTCCTTTCATCCTTGATCCCGACCGTTCAAGAACAAAGTTCTCTGGTCAATTTCATCGTTGAGACTCGAGAGAGAGAGAGAAAAGAGAATTTTGCGTTTTTTTTTTATGACGATGGGATGTAACGATTCGCTTCATCACTGTGTTCAAGAATCTATAATTCTGTGTTTGTATTTTTCCACACGCAAATCGGACTGCATGCAGCAGGAGCATTCAACCCATGAAGATTTTCATTTGAGAGCGTTTTGTTTTCAAAATTTTGTTTGGCAATAATAATTTCCCTCCTGCCAAAAATTTTTAGTTTCTTGATTTAGGAGAGAGACTGACGCACTGAGTACAAGTACGAGTAGCATCGGAAAATGTTCCATCACTCATTACACTGTTTCGTTGAAGCCTTGAACTTGAAGGAGCTTTCTCTCCATTTCATCATTTCACGCCATCTCCATCTTTCGTTTTGCAAATTGCAAATTTGGGTGGAGTTATCTGCTCCTTAATTTTCACCACGTATATGCAACACCTTTTGCCACATGGACACTGGTTTGTGGTGCCATTTGACCTATGGCAGCTGTTGACACTTGGTCTTTCGAATAAAGCAGCCATCTGATGTGAACAGCAATTTTGGTGCAAAGGTTTAGGGATGGTCGAACCGGGTGACCTGATTCAGCTTACCCAATCAGGTATGATATATACTAATTGCGCCCCCTCTTATTGATCTCTGGGTTTGGTAAAAGCATTACTTCCAACCAAGTATTGGGCGTATTGTAGTAAAACACACTTAAAAAATATCTTCAAAAATCAAATTTTGAAAAAAAAAACATTATACGGTGACTTTTTGGTATCGATACACCCCTGCCGATACACAAGGGTGTATCAATATTTTGAACCTTGCTTTCAACATCCCCGACTACTTAAAAAGATTTCAATTTAGTGCCAACAAGAAAGTTAATAAGAGTGGATATAGATATAATATACTATGACAACACTTTTTTTTTTTTCTTATACACATTTCATTTACAGAGCTGATTTAATTGTGGTCTTTTTGGACATCATGATAGATTAAAATACTTATCAAATGGTCTAGATTTTTGAAAAAAAGACCCTGAAAGCTCATTATAGCCTCGTTTGGAGCATCTTTCCGCATGGTTTATTGGCTATTTACAAGTCGACAGACTGTGATTTGATCTTTTTTCATTTGATTTGCAGTAGATCTAAATGTCAAAAGATAGCATCCCAAAAAGAGACGCCTGTTTTTGGTTGATTTCAATATGCTCTAAATGGAGCTTTTCAGTATCTTTCCATTTGTCTTTGCACGAAAAGATACATCTGAATTAAACAATATTCTTTCAAAACTACCAGAAGATATTCCCAAAAAAACTTACCAAACGGCCCCTCTTTTGGCTATCTAATCTGTTGGAAGATTTTCCTATAAAAGAGCTTTTTCCAAGCTGGCTCAGATATTGAGCCATGAACCTGGTATCGCCTTGAGTCCTCACCAAGGTTGGGTGAATTTGTGTGTGTGGGGTGGGGGGTGGTATTGGATTTGGAAGACAGATTAATCCATGTGATCCACCAAATCCATCCATTATGGATTAAACATGGATTAATATCGAGGTGTTGAAGTCATATAATGTTGGGATTCATGTATAACCAATGTATGTCATTGAAAACTGAAAAGGAATTAGAGGTACAAGAACCCATAATCCAATAGCTTAGGCTTGTGGGTTTTAAAAAGTGTCCATGTCTTGTGTGTAAGTCCTCAATGTACCTAGTTGTCACAAGTAAAAGTTGAGGCTGTAGCGCAACCCTAAAAATCAGCAATACAGATATAAGACAGAGAGAAAAGGAAGACAAGATAAATTGAAATTCAAACCGTCCGAAGTAGAAGAAAGAGCCTCTGCTTGATTAACCTCACGATAATTGTACCTTTTGTTTTTCTTTACAATGTCACATACATAACTTGAGTTAATCAAGTCTACAATCTATGAATCTGAATTTCACAGTTTTTTTCGGAGTATATTTTCATATTGTGCCCATCTTCTGTTTCATTTCTTTCTCTAACATGCTTTTAATCCCTTCGTGCTGAATCAATCTTCAGATATTAGAAAGGGAAAATTTCTGATCAATACCCTGTACTTTGGTTTGAGTGACAATTTGGCCCCCCAAACGTTATAATGTGACAATTCAGTACCAAAACTTTTAAAACGTGACAATCCAGTGGCTGCCATTAACTAGTCCATTAATCAGCCATTGAGTGCCATTTGAAAAGACACAAATTCCCTTCGAGTACCATCTAATTCTTTTTATCAACCATCCAAACATTGGCAAAAAATAAACCCTCCCAAATCTTAGCTTCTTCTATTAAAAAAAGTTGGTGATTGTTTAGAATAAACTAGAATTTGGGACTGTCCATTTTTTGTTAATGTTTAGATGGTTGATAAAGAGAATTAGATGACACTTGAAGGTTATTTGTGTCTTTTCGAATGTTACTTAACAGCAAGTACTGAATTGTCACATTTTGAAAGTTTGTGTATTGGATTGTCACGTTTTGAAAATTCAGGTGCTAGCTTATTGTATTTTAATGTTTGAGACTAAATTGTCACTCAAGCCAAAGTACAGGGTACTGATCAGGAATTTACCCTATTAGAAATAACTTGTCTATCTCCATTGTTGTTATACTGGGATTAGACATAAAACCATTTTGGTCACTGGATTTTGGTAAACAATTGATTGTTCACCTTGACTGTTCAAATTCATTTAAATAAAAATATAAAATAATAAATAATTCTACTAATGTCTTACACTCTTACCATTGGTTATAACTTGTAATTGATACTAAAGCATGCACTTGTCGTGGATCATTAAGGGAATGTTCTTTTTTTGGATTTTGAGAGGAGGAAAAGTTGGTCAATGGAATTTTAATTCCTATTGACCAAGAATCCCATGTTCATTTTTTAGATTTTTGTGGGGACCAGGGAAAGTTTATTTTCCTGGGTACCATTTACCCGGGTAAGTAATACCCATTTCTTAGGTGGATAAATAACTTTCCCACCTAGAGGGAAAGTTGCCAAAACTTAAATGGGACAAAAATACCCTTTTTAATAATGGATTTTTATGGCTAAAATGATAATTGCCTTATTTATATGAAAAATAAAAGAACATGGATAAATGCCCTTACCTAGGTAAGTGGGAAGGTAACTACATTTACCCGAATAAGTAACTTACCGAAAAGCGAACAATACATTTGGGAGAACTTCAACTTTAGTTGAGTTGTGATGATTAAGCTACTAAAACTAGTTTCATGGCAAAGTTATTCCCATGATCAAATGAAAGCGTATCGAGGCTTTCAGGGTTTTTCACCATACATATCTTCTTGGTTTCTCATGTAAGATCTAACTTGTAAAGCTAGAAGCTGTTAATTGAAAGCCCTCCAAAACAGGCACTAAGTCAAAAATCAAAATTTGTAGGGGGACAGACTAAACATGCTTTTACTGTCGGTTCCCAATTTTGATGGTCCATCTACTAGTCTAATCCCATTCTGACAACAGTGATCTGGATATACTTTAGGCGACCACTTGATATATGCCTAAGTAAAGGTCTATTTACGTGTTTTTCAGGGTCACCATCTAATGGACTGCATGTACCCATCGGATTCGATTTGGATATCCTATAATACTTTGAATCATGTTTTTAAAAATCCGATGAATTTTTATCGGATTCGAATCAGTCAGATTTTTTTAATGGATCAGATCAGATATACCCTTATCGAATCCAATCCAATTTGTTCTGCTGGACAACCTTTTCTGTAATTTGGTGCCATCGGTATCCTATTTAGATATTTTCATGGCAATAATACAACTAGAAACCCCTTTCCCTAACCATCGTGCCTAGTAATTAAGTTTTCTCTAAAAACTTTTCATAGTTTTATTTAGTGATGGAGTCAATTGGGTTAGTACAGTATACAGCAGTGTTTTTGAATTGGACGGTTGGATCGTTTGACCCGGGATCCGTTCAGGTGGTCACTAATCCACTGATCCGAGTGGTCGAACCATCGATTTATTCAACGGTTTTAGTTATTTTTATTTTAATTATTTTTTATTTTTTATTTTTTAAGTTGGAATTGACCGCCCATTCAAACTATAGAGTCAAGCCATAAACCTGAAAACCAGTGGCCAGAATAGTTCTTATTGGAAAAATAGTAAAGAAGGCAGAATGGAACTTATCGACAATCGCTTTCCAAACAGGAATTTGTAGGAGTGTGATGTTGCAGAATTACAAAACTAAGAAGTTGCAAAGAAAAGGAGGGCTGAGTTGTGCCACTTGGTCCCTTTCCTTAAAATCGCATTTACCCCCTTTAGTGCATCCAGGTGATTGCAAATTGGTCACCAAGATAAAACAACTCATATACCATTGGTAGGCGTGCACTTGCTTATTAATCATCTACGAACCACAGAGAAAAATGCTCAAATTGACAGAGAAGACAGTGAAGAGAAGACTGTCAAAAATATAAAATGGTGTGTAGACTGGGCCAACCAACACTCCTTTTATAGAGTATTCTCAGACCAGATAGAGGTGTCCATTCAAACAGGTGCCTCTTCGGAACAGTACATCTATTCGAAGAGACATGAAAAGAAAAAGACACAAACAGGAAAAGAACACCATTAAAAAAATAAATTTGAATTTTAAAATCAAATGATTAATCGGTCAAAAGAGAAAATGTCCAGTGTGGCGCACATATACATTCCCACACCTGCACCCCGACATGGCCCGGACCGGCCCATGTGAAGAGAGTGAATCAAGTTCACCTGCAAGATATGAGAAGCTTATGTATCATTGAAGAGTGATTCCACTAGTGTTCTGTTCCATGATCCGTTTTCATCTATTAAATCTGCGATTTTGAGTTGGTCTTTGGTCCGATCATCTACTGCTGCTCCTTAGGTGTGCCTCCTGCCAGTATGGGTAGCCAGGGATCATGGAAAACATAAACCTCTTGGCCATTCTTTGGCAGCCATACAATTTCTGCCTTGATTTTTCCCCTTAGCTTCAGAATTTGTTTCCACAGAAAGATGCATCTCCTTTGGTCTTGGCCTGCCAAACACTTTTCCTTTTCGTTTTTTTTTTTATTTTTATTGTAGTATTTTGCTTTAATGAACGGGCCCACAATGAGGATCTCTCCCTGGGGAGCCTCCAAAGTTGCTTTGCTAACGGGCTAAGTTCATCTCTTTTAATTTCCAGATCCCAAGTCCTCTCCACACTCTCTTTTGGCCTTGTAACTTTGTCGCATGCTACCTGGCCGACTTTTGGGCTCGAGTGTTATGAGCCCAAATAAACTATCTTGTAGATTTTTCCATCTCAGTGATCTGCTGTTGTGGCAGATCAGCGTGTTCATTTGAGATTACTGATTGAACTAGGGTGACTCGTCCTGATTGAGATAGGAGCCGAGCTTTCCAGTTTTCCATTCTAGACTTGATTCTTGCCTCGATTTCTTGACAAACCTCATGTTTCTTTTTTCCTATCCATAAACGAGCACCTAAGTACTTGTCACTTTGGATTCGTATGTTTCATTCTTAAGATGTGTTGAAAAAAGGGGTCATTGTAACTTTGGAGGAGAAGCTCAAAGGCACGTCTGGAAACACTGTCTTTAGAACGCTATTTGCCCCCATACAGTTTCACTGAGTTTGCTGTTGGGTTACAGGCAAATCCGGTCCCAGGATACAACAGAGCCTTGGGCGAGAATCTACAACCAGCAAAGTTGAAGAATCTCCGAAGAAACCTTCTGTAAGACTGTAGCAGACTGGACTGAGACATGCTCCTTAAATAGTTTTTGAAGTCTGGACTGAGACATGCTCCTTAAATAGTTTTTGAAGTCTGATTCATGCTCCTTAAATAGTTTATGAAGAGGTATGAAGAAAAGGTAGGTGTTGGTTCAAATAAGGCATCTTGAACAGTCACAATTTCAAACATTGTGACTGTTTAAAAAGTAATTAACAGTTAATGACTGTTAACTTTGAATTATGCCTCTTGATCACACCCGATCGAATTGTGACATCTCATCATCGGTGACCAATGGTCAACATCGCACCAATACCAAAGCCGTCCTTCGCGAGCCAGGCGAATGCACGCAAAGTGCGCCTCTAAAGCACCTCATTGCGCCGCACACAAACGTGTACACGCGCGTTGCACGATATCAAACCCCCATACTCTCATCTACTATTTCTAAGGAGTATAAATCAACTCTTATTAAAATACTCAAAACAAAACTTATAATTTTTCAATCAAATATGTAAGTGCAATTTCTCATGTAATTGACCAAACAAACCCATTAGATTTAATCTCTTGTGAGATTAAAATCCAACAACATGTGCATTAGACATCTTTGATGCCGTCTAGGCACATTTGTACTAAGGATTATGCTTAACTTCTGATAGTTCACTTCTTAATCTGACCATTCTTCAAATTTATGGAGAATGTCCAATCTTCTCAATTGATTTGCTTCAGCTCGGCAGATGAAACAATCGTCCGCAAAAAAAACAGGTGAGAGATTGTAAGTGGTCTTGCAATACGGATTGCTTGAACAGAGCCACATAAGGCATCAAAATTAACCTCTAAAATTTCCCTCGAAAAAATGCACAAATTAGGCGGTCAGAGTCATGAGCACCGACTAATAAATAGTTTAATCTTGGGAGGATATTATTTTATTTGGCATTGATTGGCTTTTGTCAGCCTCTAGGTCACTGAAAGCGGAAGGTGGAGTAATGAAAGAATCAAGAAGACTCGCCTTGATATTATACTCGTGAAATCCATTTGTCACATGTGAATAAATCCAATTGCCCCACTTATTCAAACGGAGGATAGTGATCAAAACAAAGATCGTAACTAAATCCAATTGCCCCACTTATTTAAAGGGAAACCCTCGAAAGTCTAGAAACAGCAACTTTTAGATTAAAAAAGGGGAAATTTTACTTTACTATATGATCTTTGGGGTAGTGTAAAGTTATTACTCAAACTTTCAAACGTGTCATTGCTTAAATTTTTAAAAAGTGTCAAGTTGGTCTCCTCCATTAATTGATCGTCAGTTAATTATTAATAGAGTGATTTGGCCCGATCTAATACTAGAGAGACATGTGGACACGACTTAACTAACAGGATGACAGTTCAATCTGATGCACCAAGTCTGCAACGAATCGAGCTCAGATAACAAAACTACATCGGGGCAAGTCCACCTCAAGGCACGATCGCATCAAGACCACCTCGGTTCCAAGGCACTTCGGCATTCGTACAAGATCGGATCCAAAGGACACTAGCTCGAGTAATATTGACCGACCACTGCATGGCAACCCTGAAGATCTCGCCACCAGATTCCATGCCTTACGGGGTCACGCCTCATAACAGTTAGCATCATCTCCCCCGTCCAATTCGGGCGGAAGTGATGAATCTTATCAGTTGGCAGCGTTATCCCCAATTAACACGGAAACGGACCTCATCGTAACGAGGATCCCGGAACCGCTCCGTGAAACCTCCGAGGACTCAACTATATAAAAGCTTCACCCCCCGGGGGTGCAAGGTACGTGTAATCTCTGCTCACTATCTCTCTTGCATTCTAAGCTCTTATCAGCTCGCAACCAAGTACTAACTTAAGCATCGGAGCGACCTCGTCGAGTAAGCAGCCCCGGGTTCTCTGATTCGCTTTTTGCATATCAACTGTGTCCGTTGTCTACTGGAAGCTAGTTCACCTCCAGCTAGGAGCAGTCGGATTGCGCAACATCATTTGGCGTCGCCTGTGGGAATCGGTACAAGAAGCCTTTTTCCTCAAAAAGCATCCATGAAATCCTCCAATAACACCAGACAGAATGTTGAAATGAACGTCTCTGGGGGGCAACCTCAGGTCCCAGCCGTGTGTATCGAACAATTCACTGTGTTTCTCTCTGCAGATGGGGTTCCGACACTGAATGTGCCTCGAGTCATAGCACCGGTGAACGCCCCACTTCCTCCTGTAATGGGTGCGACATTTGTTGAACCAACTGTGGTTCCCCCTAGAGTTGGACAGAATCAGCTCAATGACCTGGTACCCTGTATGCGAGCTATTCAAGTCCAAATGCAACTGGTCCAACAATTCCAGCACTACAAGCAGCAGGTCCTACATCACTTCTACCAGCAGCAAGATCAGCAACAGTTCCCTCCGCTGCAACAGAATCAACAGCCAATTCCACCTCGGCATCCGACGACACAGCAGAACAAGTCTCACCGTCAGGACAATCGCCCTCCTTGCCGGGGAGAGACTTCCCAGATCCAAAATCCTCTCGGGAGCCAGGTCTCGTCCCGCGGCAGGAGGGAAAGGCAAGTCACTCCTCCCGCCTCGCAGCAAGTGAATAGGTCGGGAGACACTCAGCCCGCCAGAGCTGCTTTACCTCGGTCTTCGCAGCTGGAAGGTTCACTCGTAGGGAATCGGTTCAGGGTTCTGGTCGCGGACTCTAGACAAGGCTCCTCTGTCCACAACAGCCAGCATCAGCAGTACGAGCAACTCCATGCCAGAACAGTGCCTGACAACACTGAAATTAGCAGCACAAATGTTGAACCAGTCAAGAAGCAGCAGAAGTGGCGTCGTAAGGCACGCCGAGCTACAGCCCCAAGCTAGCTCGTTGGACCAAGTCAGCCCGAACAGCCAAAAGGTGAAGAAGAGGCGAGCTTGGGAACTACGAAGACTGCTCCCCTCCTCTCTGTGCCATCTCCTTTGTCCTCCGAGCTCCTGGCCACCCCGATGCTAAAGGACTTCAAAGTACCTCCATTGGACAAGTATGACGGCTCATTCGACCGGAATGATCATGTAGACTCTTTCTAGTCCCATATGCACTTAGCTAGGGCTGATGAATCTTGCATGTGTGTTGCCTTCTCTACAACCTTGCACATGGTACAGGAACCTCACACCCGGGACGATCAAGAGTTGGGCGCAGTTCGTGCAAATGCTCACCTCGCACTTCATCACCAACAAGAAGTGTCTGAGGTCACAGGAAAGCCTCCTCAGCATAGCCTAGAGGGAAGGAGAGTCGATTCGAAGCTACATCAAACGCTTCAACAACACATGCTTGCAAATTCCCAACCTGGATCCCACTGTGAGGCTCACAGCAGCAAAGAGAGGCATCACTCACAGAGAGTTCAAGTGGCACGTGGTAGCCAACAAGCCCAAGGATATTACCGAGTTTCTAAAGCTCGCTGATCAATTCATCAGGACAGAAGAAGAGATGAACCAGAAAAGTGAGAACCCAACGGAGAAGAGAAAACGAGAAGGTGACACCTCGAACAATGGGGACAACAAGCGAAGAAAGGACGAACCAACCAGGGGAGGGAACAAGTCAGATCAGCATTCCCGAACTCCTCCAGTTTAAAGGACAAACTACATGCCCCTTAACGCAAAGCGGGGAGAGATTCTCATGGTGATCAAGGACGCCTCTTATGTGAAGTGGCCACCCCGGTTGAGGGGAGATCCTAACACAAGAAATAAAAATGTATACTGTCATTTCCATAGAGATCACGGTCATAGTACCGAAAATTGTAGAAACCTCCACGACGAGATTGAAGAACTCATTCATCGCGGATACTTGAAAAACTTTGTACAGAAAGATAATAAAAATCAAACAGATCGGCAGGGGGAGCAAAGGAGAGATGCCCCTGAGTCCAGTAGCAGACAGAGTGAGTAGCCGCAGAGACAGAGTGAGCAGCCCCATCCGCGGGGTAATCCATATGATTGTTGGCGGGTCTATTGTCGCGGGCTGCACCTCGGCAGCGGGGAAGACCTCGGTTCGCGAAATAGAACGAGAAGAACAGAATCCTCCAAAGCGACGAAAACTCAAAGATCCTATATTCTTCACAGAAGACGACGCGCGCAGGATTCAGTACCCCCATGATGACGCTCTAGTCATAAAGATGAGGATCAATGATTTCGAAGTTAAGCGCGTTCTAGTGGATTTAGGGAGCTCAGCTGGTATCTTATTTAAGGACGCCTTCGACAAGCTCCAGCTCCAAAAAAACATTAGGCCCACAGATACTCCTCTAGTAGGCTTCAGCGGAGAAGAAGTCAGGCCCCTAGGGCGAATTTTAGTACCTGTGGAGGTTGGCATGTGACCTAATATCGCAAGATTCAAGCATACTTTCCTGGTGGTCGTGACTCCCTCCCCGTACAATGCCATTGTAGGTCGGTCCATCACCCACGCACTTCGCGTAGTGGTATCCACCTACTATTTGGCTATGAAGTTTCCCACAGACTTCGGAGTAGGGGTAGCGCGAGGTGACCAACTCGAGTATCGCAAATGCTACGTCGCCGCCCTCAAAGGGAAAGCCAAAGTAGCAGATGATCTCGAGCTAGAGCAACCTACGGAGTACACCGAGGAGCGAGCTACACCGACAGAAGAGATAGTCCACGTACCTATTTCAACAGAAGATCCAGCTAGGACTCTCCAGATCAATGCATCAGTTGATGAACCTCTTCGTTCTCAGTTGGTAAGTTTTTTAATTAAAAATTTAGATATATTCGCATGGTCTGTTGCAGAGATGCCCGATATAGATGCAAAAATAATAACTCATAAGTTAAATACTGATCTTATAGTCAGGCCCGATAGACAGAAGAAATGCAACCTCGCCCCAGAGCGCTGGAGGATAGTCGACAAGGAGGTCGGGAAGCTCCTCGCAGCCGATTTCATCACGGAGGTCCATTACCTGAGCTGGGTAGCTAACCCCGTTCTGGTAAAAAAGGCCAACGATAAATGGTGCATGTGCATCGATTATACCGACTTAAATCGGGCTTGTTCGAAGGACTGTTTCCTACTCCCTAAGATCGACCGTCTAGTGGACACGACCTCAGGGCACGAATTGCTAAGTTTCTTGGACACATACTCAGGATATAACCAGATCAAGATGGACCCTGCCAACGAGGAAAAAACAGCTTTCATAACCGAACTAGGCTTGTACTGCTACAAGGTCATGCCCTTTGGACTAAAAAATGCCGGGGTGACCTTCCAAAGACTTGTAAACAGAATCTTTGAGCCGTTGATCGGCAACAAAGTTGAATGTTATGTAGACAACATGGTCGTCAAAACCCAATTTTCAAATTGTTTAATAAAAGATTTGCATTGTGTTTTTGAAATTTTGCGCAAATATAATATGAAGTTAAACCCTAACAAGTGTGTCTTCAGTGTCACCTCGGGAAAATTCCTAGGTTACATAGTAAACCGATATGGCATCGAAGCCAACCCTAAAAAAATAAAAGGCCATCCTAGATATGACGACACCTTGTAAATTGAAGGAGGTTCAGATGCTAAACGATCGTATAGCCGCTCAGAGCCGCTTCATGTCCAAGTCGGCAGATCGTTGCCTGCCTTTTTTCAAGGCGATTAAAAAAAGTAAGGACTTTGAGTGGACCAAAGAGTGCTAGCTCGCCTTCGATGAGCTAAAAAAAATACTTAACTAGTATCCCGGTTCTGACCCGACCCGAGGAGGTATATGTTTTGAAGCTCTACCTCCCCGCGAGTGATGAGGTAGTCAGCTCGATACTGATAAAGGAAGTAAATCGGGTTCAACAACCCATCTACTATGTTAGTAAAGTTTTGCAGGACGCCGAAACAAGGTACCCAGATATCGAGAAACTGGCGTACACACTAGTCATAGCAGCTCGGAAGCATCATCGTACTTCCAAGCCCACACCGTCGTCGTTCTTACCAACAAACCTCTGAAGCAAATCTTACTCAAGCCTGAGGTCTCTGGCAGACTGACGAAGTGAGCCATCGAACTCAGCGAGTATGACATCCGGTACGAGCCTCGAATGGCAATTAAGGCCCAAGCCTTGGCCGACTTCATTGCAGAATGTACCTTCAGCACCGCAGTCCATGAATTGATTGAGCTTGAGCACAGAGAGGAAGCTTCAACCAGTGCGTCACCAGTCCCGGTTAGAGCAAGGCCAACCTGGGACGAGGAGCCCTGGATCCTCCATGTAGACGACTCATCTAATCAGCAAGGAAGCGGAGTCGGCTGTACGGGCCAAGCGGAGTGAAGCTGGAGTACGCACTTCGGTTCGAGTTCGTAGCATCCAATAACGAAGTGAAGTACGAAGCACTCACTCTAGCGAACAAGGTACAAGCCAAACATGTCGTCATCTGCAGCGACTCCCAGCTCGTGGTCAACCAGGTCACCGACGATTACGAAGCTCGCGACCCCACCATGGTTGCTTATCTAGCCAAGGTCAGGGAAGTTCTACGTGGCTTCTAGTCATACTTCATTAGGCAGATTTTGAGGTCCAAGAACACTGAGGCTGATGCCTTGTCCCGGTTAGCCAGCACGAGCAACAACACCATGAGTACAATGTATATAGAGAACCTACCTCGGCCCAACATTCTCGGCGGGGGGGCAGAAGAGGCCACTCATGTTGCACAAGCAGAGTCGAGCTGGATTGACCCACTCGTGAGCTACCTGCTTCACGGGACCCTCCCTGTAGATCGCAAGGCGGCCAGAAGAGTAGAGCGACAAGCAGCCAAGTATGTCATAATAGAGAGACGGCAGTACCGGAGATCCTACACACTCCCCTACTTGCGCTGCTTGCGACCCTCGGAGGCCGAGCTGGTTCTCTGCGACACTCATGAAGGCCCGTGTAGCAGACACTTGGGGGGTAGGGCCCTCGCATAGAAAGCACTACGACAGGGGTACTATTGGCCCACAATGAAGGCAGACGCGCTCAAGCTTGTCAAGAAGTGCGATAAATGCCCAAGGCACGCCAACATACACCACCAACCTGTTGCCAACCTAATGTACCTCACTAGCCCATGACCCTTCGCACAGTGAGAAATCGACATTCTTGGACCATTCCCGCCAGCGATAGGACACAGAAGATTCCTGGTGGTAGCAGTGGATTATTTCACAAAGTGGGTGGAGGCAGAACCCCTAGCGACAATCACAGCACGAAGTGTACAAAACCTCCTTTGGAGGAGTATAGTATGCCACTTTGGGCTACCTCGGGTGCTTATCTCTGACAACGGAAAACAGTTCGAAGATATCAAGTTTCAGAACTGGTGTGCCGAGATGGGGATACAACAAAATTTCACTTCGGTTGCATACCCTCAAGCAAATGGGCAGACGGAAGTCACAAACAGAGTTATACTTCGAGGACTAAAAGCCCGCTTAGCCTGAGCTAAAGGACTATGGGTAGATGAGCTACCAATGTATTATGGGCTTACCGAACTACTGTGAAGACTGCTACAGGTGAAACTCCCTTCAATCTCACCTATGGCACGGAAGCGGTAATCCCAGCCGAGATCGAGGTCCCTATATTACGCCTGGAGGCATACAATGAAGAAACCAACGATGACGAGCTCTGTACCAACCTCGACCTGGTGGAAGAAGTACGGGACCTCGCATATATTTGGACCACAACTTACCAGCAAAGAGTGGCTCGGTACTATAACGCCCGGGTCAAGAAGCGGCACTTCTGTGTCGGAGACCTGGTCCTTCGGAAAGTTATGGTGCCTGAGCCCGGTGTCGGTAAGCTCAGACCGAACTGGGAAGGTTCCTACCGAGTAAAGTGAGTACTCGGGGAAGGTACGTACGAGCTCAAAACCTTAGAAGGAAGACAGATACCTCGAGCATGGAACGTCAGCAATTTAAGGCGATACTACCTGTGATCGTCGAACTGGAGAGCGGACTACGAGTCACTGCCAGAAGTCCAAGGACTAAAAGTGCTGAGCTGATAAAAGACATCAGCATCATATAAGTCCCAGTCGCCTCTTCGGCTTGGACGAACTAGTCCCAGTCACCTCTTCGGCATGGGTGATCAAGTCCTAGTCGCCTCCTCAGCATGGGCATATAAGTCCTAGTCGCCTCTTCGGCATAAGCATATAAGTCCTAGTCGCCTCTTCGGCATGGGCATATAAGTCCTAGTCGCCTC
>NW_010729147.1:2779092-2860623 GCF_000365185.1 Nelumbo nucifera | reverse complement strand
GCATATAAGTCCTAGTCGCCTCTTCGGCATGGGCATATAAGTCCTAGTCGCCTCTTCAGCATGGGCATATAAGTCCTAGTCGCCTCTTCGGCATAGGCAAAGTACTTCTAATGCCTAAAGCGTAGACAACTCGGTTTGATCTCTACGATGTCTAACCCACTTTGGCATATATCAACAGGTTGGGCCTGTTAGGGACAACCGACATTTAAATGAGTAGCCTGTGCACGGATATGTCGGGTATATACCCTGCAATGTCGCTCACCTCGGCGTACATTACGTAAAGTTGCCCCTACTAATAGTCTAAGTAGACAGTTCGGGGTAACAAACACTTAGATAAATTTTCACTTTGGTTATCCTTGCTTGTTTTCCAGCTCGATAGCTCGACAATTCAGGTAACCTATACATTTGTTGCCCAGATCGGGAGTCATTTACACTTAGAATATTTTTTTGCACAAGGATTGCTCAGAAAAGTTTGTATTTCATTAATAAAAAGAGTGTAGGTACAAAGATGTCAGTGTAACCCGAGCTCGGTGGCCTCAGGGCGTACATCCAAAACACAGAAAGATGAAAAAGCCAGAATCACTCATGAGGACTGTCAGCCGGGTCAGTCTCCATATGCTCTTCCACGTCTTCGACTTCGTCGTCGCTTTCCTCCTCTGATGAGCTCGGCTCTTCGTTCGCCGCCTTCGCCACCTTGGGGGTAAGGCCCGACATAGTGATGACTCCAAGATCAAGGTCGGGGAACTTCTGCCACACCAAGTACCTGCACAGCTTGAAACCGGAACGATAGGAGCTTGACCCATATTCGACTTGGAGATCGTGGAACTCTGAGGACTCCTTGAAGTGTTCAATGGCATGGCTTCTTTCTTCAGCTCGCACCTCTTGGATGGCGGTGTCGAAGATCTTAGTCCACTCCTGGATCGTTGCTTCGAGATTCTCGATCTCTCGATGAAGCTTCGCCTTCTCCTCGGTCAACGTTGAGATTTGCTCCTGTTGTTTCATTTTTCCTCAGTCAGTGCGGAGATTAGTTCCTATTGCTTTTCCTTCTCCTCATTCATAGCCAAGATCAGCTCCTGCTGGCTTCGAGCTCCATTCTTGGCCCGAAGTATTTCTCCCCGAGCAAGGTTCAGTTCGCGATGAAGCTGTTGTGCCTTTTCCTCGGCATCCCAAGCCTGCTTCAGGCAGATCTCAGACTGACACATCAACGAATGAATGGCGGAGATCACCTAGCAAATAAAACCAAGGTAAGTACATTTGAAATTAACAAAGAAATATAATGTAAAGTAAGATACTTACCACCATGCAATAACCAACAGCTTGGCTTCCGAGCATGGTTGTAGACATGTCATCCCACTCTGCAACCTCGTCAAGAAAGATGGCATCCCTGCTCTTGCGCATTCCGAGCCGAAGAGTCATTATGCTCTCCTTGGAGGACTTGGGCCTCGATGCAGAAGTGCTCTCTGGCCTGTAAGGTTGGACGCTTTCCTACTCGGGTACAAAAGTAATCCCCTGTTCATAAGATTGAGCATCCTCCTCCTAGTCGTCATCCAGGTCCACTACGGGGGGGTTGAGGACGAACCTCCTCCTCGAAGAGTTTGGCAGAGATCGGCTCCATGGCTAGGACTTCGGATGGAGCAGGGGCTGAAGGACCGGCCTCCCGCCAAAGCTTCTTTGAAGCCTTCCTCTTCTTCCCTCTCTGAGAGCTCTTGAGAAGGTTCTCGGCATCAACCTTCGGCATGGTAACTGCAAGAGCAAAAAGTTATCCGCAAACTAAAAAGAACCTTAAAGTAAAAAACAAAAGTGGAAACCTACCAGGAGAGCTCAGACCAGCTCGCACAAGCTTCTCCTCGGCCAAGAAATCTTTCATCTCGAGGCCGAGGTCCCTCCACAAGTTGATAACTGCCCTAGTTTCTGCATTCAAGCTCACCCCGGGATCCTTGATAGCTACCCTCCAATGAGTTGGAAAAGACCACCCTTTAGGATTTAGGATAATGAAATACCTCCTCTTCCAAGCTGGAACTTCGTTCGGGCAGCCAAACAGGATTTTGAACCCAGGCCGAGATGATATGTAATAGCTTTGTCTAACGTCCCCGCACAAACAAGCAGAATTTCGCTTGATTGCACAGATCGAGCTGAAGGTATCTAGGGACAGAGGCCGATTATATGTGTGGAATAAGGAGATAGTACCAACTATATTCCGGATAGAGTTCGGATGTAGTTGGTCGATGGTGATGTTGAAAAACTTGACTACCTCTATAATGAAAGGGTGAAGCGGGAAGCACAGCCCGACCGCGAGCTGCTCCTCAAAGACCACGAACTCATGGTGATCATGAGCCCAAGGATATTGACTTAAAGGAAGACTAAAGACCAAGCTATCGGGAAGACGATAGCGAGCTACTAGGTACATTAGCCTATCCGAGGTCAGAGTAGAAGGACTGAAGTCATCTGGATCCCGAACCCGGGAAGAATATGGGGCCTCCACTCTAGAGGACGGACCCTCTTCCCGAACCTCGGTCTCCCCGAGCCGAGATGGCTCAACTTTGGGAACGGAAGATCCCTCTAAAGGCTGAAGAGGGGAGTCACCCAGCGGCGAGCTGACCTCCCTAGCAAGGGCCGTGGATTGCACCACGGCACCCTCAACCTCACTAGAGCTACCTAAAAGTCTGTCTACGCTAGAGCTAGACATGATTAAAAAGCAAAGGAGAAGCAAACAAAGGAAAAAACAAATTCACCAAAAAGAAAGACGACCTCGGAAAACAAAGAGAAGAGTGAGCTGAAAGACTCCGACGCGACCTCGGGAGAGCTCAATCACAGAATTTGTGGTGAGAAAAATGAGTCACAGACCCCCTATTTATAGCCGCTATGTCCGAGAACTAATAGTCGAGATCGAAGTAATCCAACAGCCCTTAGGAAAACCGGTTGCGCGACCCCCGAGGATAAAATCGGTTTAGCGCATTTTTTGACGTCCGCGGAGTTTATACATCGTGTGACGTTCGCGCATAGGTCAGACGCAACCTGGGTTTTCTTGGTTGAGCCGAGTGGCTGAATAAGTCAGACCTGTGATTCATCTGGCTAGCTGCCCGGACCTCGGACCAAATCCACTTGGCTCGTCATGAACTCCCCGCACCAGGTCAGGACCCCTAGCTCGGGGAGTGGGGGGCAATTGATGTAGGGTGATTTGGCCCGATCTAGTAATAGGGAGACACGTGGACACGACCTAACTACCAGGATGACAGCTCAGTCCGACGCACCAAGTCTGCAACGAATTGAACTCGGATAACAAAACCACCTCGGGGCACGATCGCATCAGGACCACCTCGGTCCCAAGGCACTTCGGCATTCGTGCCAGGTTGGATCCAAAGAGCACTAGCTTGGGTAGTATTGACCGACCATTGCATGGTAACCCCGAAGATCTTGCCACCAGATTCCACGACTTACGGGGTCACGCCTCGTAACAGCTAGCATCATCTCCCCCGTCCAATTCGGGCGGAAGTGATGAATCTTATCAGTTGGCAGTGTTATCCCCAATTAACGCGGAAACGGACCTCATCGTAACGAGGATCCCGGAACCGCTCTGTGAAACCTGCAAGGACTCCACTATATAAAGGCTTCACCCCCCGGGGGTGCAAGGTACACGTAATCTCTACTCACTAGCTCTTATCAGCTCACAACCAAGTACTAACTTAAGCATCGGAGCGACGTCGTCAGGTAAGCAACCCCGGGTTTTCAGATTCGCTTTTTGCAGATCAACTGTGTCCGTTGTCTATTGGAAGCCAGATCACCTCCAGCTGGGAGCAGCCGGATTGTGCAACATCAATGTCAAAATTACCTTTCAAAAGAAGACACTATTCATTGTCTTCTACCTTGAAGCTGAACCAGTAGAGGTGTTTGAGATTCTAGACTAATGAAGTCATTGTCTTCTACCTTTAGATCTGAAACACATTCTTGTCGAGTTATTCTTTTGCTTTCAGTAATTGTTCAGAAGACAATGAATAGTGTCTTGAAAAGTAGTTTTGACATTTTCAATAGTTAATTGGCGATCGGTTAATGGCAAGGACCAACTTGACATTTTTCAAAAGTTTAGGTACTGCAATGACCCATTTAAAAATTCGGGTACTAACTTGACACCATGCCCAAAGTCCAGGGTACTAAAGTGAAATTTCCCCATTAAAAAAATTAGGGGTTTTTCCACCCTACTAAGAAGGGGCTGCAATTCAGATTTCTGAGGTGGATTGCAGTCCACTTATCGCAAAACATTAAACTTTAACTAGCTTGACTGATCAATAATCTCCTGAGATCCATTTGCTGATCTCATGAGCTACAGCGGTCGGTTCAGATGAACTGAATTTCTAATTTCCTGGGTTTTGAGTGCTGTTTATATTCTTTCATTAAAACTTAAAAATTGTTATACCTTTCAAAATTTTTCTTCTGAGAATGGAGATAGCTACAGCCTTCATGTACAAAGTTGGCACTGGCCATTATGATAACTCATATGCCGACATCTTTTCTATTAATTATTAGAAAGTTGCAAAACTTTGAGAACATCTCTAACATTATTATAACAAGATTAAAAAGAAAATTTCTAGTAAGCGTTGAATCAAACGAGTGAAGTGCTTAATTTAATATATTTGCATAGTGTTAAGATTATACAATCTAAGATGCCAAGTTTCTTCTTTGGGTTAAATAAGTACTGTATCATGTCTGTACATCATTTTGGTACGTGGTAGACAAGGCAGCAGCCCTAATGGACCACGCATATATCCACTCACCTAACTCCGCTTGGCATGTATCAAGCTACCAGCCAACCTTTTCCATTTAGCAAAAGTTCTTGTTGAGTTGGAAAAAACTCGGAATAAAAAATTGAGTGTATTATCACCAGAGATTTAAGGTACATGCATGATGGAATGTGAATATATGGTGATGACATGGGCAAACAAGATAGACATGACTAACCCTGAAGGCTCCTCATCATATAGATTTGAGTAGGATTACATACTCCATTCCAGTGGCGAGCCAGGAATTTTCTTATAAGGAGCCAAGTTAAACAAGAAAATGAGGTTAGAATAGAAGAGGTAGGCTGTATAGGGAAATGAGATGGGAAGGTTTGGATCTATTATAGATTTTTTTAAAGAAAAAATAAATAAAGTTTTTAATAGATTTTTAACATGTTAGTTCCAGTTTTTTTAAATGAGGTGGGAGTAGAAGAGGTAGGCTGTGTAGGGAAATGGGGTGGGAAGGTTTGGGTCTATTATAGATGTTTTTAATTTTGAGAGTTGCAGGAGCATTAGAAAATGATCCTTTTCTTTAACATTTTAGTTCCAGTTTGGGGGGGAGCCGCCAAGGACCCACT
Organism: Nelumbo nucifera; assembly: GCF_000365185.1. Next base: position 2,855,273 of record NW_010729147.1, on the reverse strand, counting down.
TTATTACATTTTTTACCTTACCTCTCCTTGGCCAATATTTATGCCTCCGCCCTACATGTCATTTGTCATTATATTGTTCAGATTCTGAAAGCATAGCACCTTTGCTATAATCTTCAATTTCTGCAGAACATTCAACTGAAGATTGGGAGTAATTGTGGCACATGATGAATTATGAACATATGATGATGGCATGGTTCACTCTGAGAGATCCTCACCAAATGGCAGAATACATGTCTAATCATTATATAGCTCAGATTTTGAAAGCACAATTCTCAGGGATCCTCACCAAACTAAAAGACTGAAATTTTTATGTTGAATTTAGAGAGAATTGAATCTCTAATAGCTTCAGCAGCACCGAGTTTTGTATGAAAAAGAATGCCAAATGATCTCAACCGATAAAAATTATAAAGAATTTTTCTTGGATCTTATTTACGATAAAAAGCCATCAGTCGCCTTTGTTGTTGTACAATTAAATTTGCTTTTGCTTTTGGCTCCATTTGGTTCTGCCTCTTGTACCAAAAGTTACTGCCTCCAGTAGCTGTACAAAAGGTCGAGATTTGGATCATATGTAATATGGATGTGGGAGACAAAGCATTTTCGAAAAAAAAAGGACTACTAATTTTAGAAAAATGGCATTCCTTCTAATTATCATAATTTATGTTGCAAACAGAGGGTGATCCTCTTGATTCATATCTTGCAACCTCCTTGCATTTCTCAGCTATTCAGGTTCGTTTTCTCAATGAATATCAATTTCCAAGGAAATTATTCATTTTCCTTTGCTTTACATACAACTGAACACAGCATTCGTCCTTCTTAGGTGAAGCTCACCTTCCAAATCCTTGATTTTGCAAATTGACAATTGTTTCAGGGAATCAGGCACTGAAACAGGTGTTGATCTCCTAAGAATAGGGAACCACAGCATTAATGTGTCAAGTTTTCTGTTCACAATATTTCTCTGAATTTATGCTACCTGAATTTGGATTTTGGGATTCAAGGATTGGTTACATGAATTTGTTTTACCCGTTTTACTGCTTCCATGTTATACATATCAGTCAATGAACTATGAATCTTCATATCTTTTTTCCATTAATTCTGCTTATATTTTTTTAATTTTTATGGGTCTTCTCTTATCCTTCTGTAGCCTTCCAATGAATTACAGCATTTGTCACTGGTTCACCATTGGTCTTCAATGCTCATTGCCATATCAAATCAGTTGATTATTCTTAATTCTATCACCCGTTAGAATCACCCCTGAATTTTTAAGGATATCATTTGTGTTCTCCTCTTACCCAGTTTGGTTATGCTATTTATCAAATCTCAACATCCTCATCCAAGCTCTGCTCATTTTATCAACAAGTCATTTCTCCATCCATGAAAGGTATTAAATTGCCCTGTTAAACCTTTCATTCAGTTTAATTACCAAGTCTAAAATCTCATTACATCTCTCTCTCTCTCTCTCTCTCTCTCTCTCTCTCTCTCTCTCTCATTCAGTTCCAGAAGGAGCTCTGGACCCCAAGAGATAATTTTAAGTTCGGTGCTCAGCATATTGATCCCACTCAACATTCTGACCATTGTATTCCAGAACATTTTATAAATTATAAGAAAAAAGTATAATAAATTAAGAAGCAGCAGTTAATATGAAATGATAGTTATATGCACTGTTACCAGTACAGATCATCAACATAGGTTTAGAGATTGAAAGATATCTTATGAGAATTCTGGTTCCAGTTCCTACCCGAGGAGGTAGAAATTCAATCTCTTCTGATCCCATGTCGGGTTGGATGAATGCCTAATCCTGGCCCCATCCAAACCCAATGAGCTTAATCATTTCTACTGGAAAAAAGAGGTAGACAACTCGCCTTTATGCAAAATCTGGGTCGGGTCTGGGTCTAATTAAAAAAAGAAAAGAAAAAATCAAGGTAGGAATAGGCAACAACTAAGATCCGAGCTCATTAATTCCATAGGTTAGCAGTAGCAGAGCAACAAAATAGGGTGGTGTTGATGGGTCAGATCAAGAATTGTCACTATCTGCAACTGAAGTCAGTAATAAAATCAAAGCCAACCGACCACCAAACAACTAGATTTTTAGATTTTAAGAAAGAGATTTGGAGAAGTTACGATGCTAATCATGCCACTAATTAGAAATTACAACAACATAACATGTAATGTTGCAATTTAGCAATGAACCTGATGCCATTAATTCCCCCACTCATAATCACCTCTGTCTCCTAACAAATATCCTACCAAAACTGTTAAATTTGAAAATAAAATCGAGCAAACAGAAAGGAAGAAACCACACCATATTTCTTTAAAACACTGAAATTATGGGATGTTCTTTCATGTGAGGGATGTTGCTCATCTATGAGCCGTGACGAGCGTCTCAATGAATCTCAATCCGTCGAACCTCGGCGCAAATTTATCCGACGAGGGCTGCATCCTTGCAGAAAAATTATCTCGGCCCTTGCTTGACACAGAGTCCTGGATTAAACAAAAAAGTATTAGAATAAGATGCCATGTTAGTTTAAGATGGATTAATTGCGTTGTATTCTTCAAGAATAAAATCATCCCCCCCCTCCAAAAAAAAAAAGAAACAGAAAACAAAACCTTGGGAGAAAGAGGGAATAAAGGAAATGGACCCAAGAAATACTGACGAAATATAAAGAACGCAAGAAAATCTGAGCCTAAAATCTTACAAACAGTTTAGCTCAAAGAAAAAGACTCGAAAAACCATTAAAGGAATTCGACAATTTCATGAAATAATAAAAAACACATGAGACAACAGAAGGAATGTGCAAAGAAATGCAAATGCTTAAGAAGAGCAGGATGATACGGTGAGCAGAAAGAACGAAAACACGGCTTTCATGAATATTTACCTCGCAATGCGTTTGGATCTTCGAATTGGCGAAGAAATCCGAAGATGAAGAGGAAGAAGTATTAGAAGCAGAGATAGCGGTGGCAGAAGCTGCAGCCATGGAAGCCATCAAGAATCCTGATTTCTTCATTGCCGCCGTATAATCTGAGAGATTCGAGCACGCAGAAGAAACAACACCTTTCTCTCTGCCTCGTGGCTTTGTTGGAGAGAAAGAAAGGTCCTCCCTCCTCTGCAGCTTAACGAGAGGTTGCGTTGAGTTCGGACTTCGGGGAGGGAGCCAGAATGAATATATACAGTAGATTCTGCTGAAAGGGTTGATACGTGTAATTACAGTCTTACCCCTTCAGCCTTCCCTTTTTTCGACTTTATTTTCATTCATCAATGTTTTTAACTCACGAAAATACCCTTTGGGGTCATGAGAAGTCATAGTCAAAGGACACCGTTCTAAGTGGGTGAACCGGGTAGGGTTAATTTCTATAGTCTTAATAAGTCATTCGGTTTCAGCCATTTCAGCCGTTCATCAAAAGATTCAGCTATCGGCTCTCCTGGGATTTCATGTTATCGGTGGTTTTAATGGTTTATTTGGTCAATAGGGTCATTGGTGTGTAATGGAAAAATCTTGAGCTGACAAGTGTGAGAATATGAATTCGAGTCTTAGAACAGCCACTTTGTGAGGCCAAAAGATTAGGTCTACAACTCCTCTCAAGACACTGGATAGCCAGGATTATCGTTGAGAATGGTTTGCTTGGATTGAGCTCTTGATTCTTGGTGGTTGAATGGTCAAGATCTGGTGCAGTTTTTTTGTGATGAGCTTGTTGTTCACTTTCATTTAGTTTGTGACAAGTGTCTCATTGATCTTGCCTTGTGGTTGAATATTTTTGCGGTTTTACGGTTTATAATAAAAATGGTGTTTGGAAGCGTAGACATTTATTGGAACCGATTTTTAAGAAAAAAATGCCCATGCTTCTAAGACCTGTTTTTCACAAAAAAAAATGTTTTAATTTTGTGTGTGAATGTTTTTGCCACATAAGCACTGAATAACACTATGCTGTTTGATAAGGTGATTTTCATCACCGCTTTTTATGTATGCTGACAGGTAAGCACCACGTAAGATACACGTAATTGTCAATCAGTCAACCATTGAGGGAAATAGTTCATCGATGCATGAAACGCCAAATTTGATGTTTCATGCATCGATAGGGTCTCGATTTACGAGACATGCTTGATTTTTCAATAAACATCTGAACCAAACAATGAAATATATGGACGTTTGTTGGAAAAACGGCCACGTTCCAAACATCCCCAAAGTAATCATAGAGTTATTGTGTTTGATTAGTATCTATCAAGATCCTAAATTAATAAGAGATTGGTTAAAAAAAGTAAATGCACCGATGAAAATGCAAATTTGATTCATATAATCAATCCTAAATGGTTGAGGGAGTGCTATACTCCTTGGCTCATTTGCCTAGAAGGTATAAAAACATACTTTAGTGCGATTCCTTGATTACTAGATTTAATGTGCAGCCAATATTAATAATTACATGTTAATAAGACTTGAAAAAAAAATACTTAAAGGAACAGATCCTTGTTTTAATCCACAAATAAACTTTCTTTCGATACAAACCTAATATAAAAAAGGAAACTACTGATCTAAGAAGGCATGGGTGGACATAAACCTTACACCAAACAACTCTACATCCAATAAACTTGATCTGCAATTGGTTGCATATAAAATGGAAGAACATGAAATTTCTCATAATAAAAAATAGTCTTATATAATGCTTGCTTGGAAGTGCAATGAAAACAATCAATATAAAAAAAAAAGAAATAAATTAAGAGTCTTTTGGGGAAATAAATTTTCTATTAAATATCATTCTAAGAAAAATCATTCATTTTCCATTTTTCTTTGGTAAGAAGGGTTTAGGGATTCAATGGTATGGGTTAAATGTCAGATCAGTGCCTCACGAGGGGGTGCCCTACAACGTCCCACAGAGCATCCCCGCCTTGTATTGGCACGACCTTGAGGTCGAATAGTATCAGCTTTAATTGGGTGTTGGGTTAGGCTTGCCACTTGTAAAAAGGGAAGTAATATCAAATCATTTGAATAAAGATTGAATTGCCACATCAGCCATCTCATGCATAACTTGAGTCTTGAGTGATTTCAAAGGGGCTGTTTGGTATCATTGACCTTTCTAAGTATAAATGCCTCAACATCATTGCCACGTAACTACATAAGTGTTTTGAGCAATTTTAATTGAAAAAGTTCAAACAGGCCCAATGCAGGTTTCTGATTTTCGTTGCAGAGCTATAAACATTCAAAATGTCAATAAACCACACTCTATGTACCAACGCACCCCGCCTATGAATTAGCAACTGACCTGACACCTACCCTAACAATACTTTAGGCCTACAAATTCTGACTCTGGGCTGAACCATCATTCTCCTCTTGTAATTGGTCAAAGAATTTAAGTGAAAATAATGATAAAACAATTTGCATAGAAATCCATGTTAGGGGTGTGTTAAGAAATATCAATTATTTTTTCCTCAAAAGCAAAATCTCAACATCAGTCAGAAGAAAAATCTCGAACACCCTGGCTGATGCAGCGCTAACATAGATGAAAGACACATTCTCACCTAACCAGATTCAGATACAAATAATGGTGATTGTGTTTTAACATGGTGTTTGGAAGCGTGGGCATTTTTTAGGACCGATTTTCAAGAAAAAACATCCATGCTTTCTAAGACCCATTTTCACAAAAAAAAAACACTTCTGCCACGTAGGCAGTAAGCAATAATATACTGTTTGGTGAGGTGATTTTCATCACCGTTTTTTATGTATGTGTTGACAAATAAGCATCACATAGGATTTACATCAGTCAACCGTTGAGGAAAACAGTTCACCGATGCATGAATGAGTCCCAATTTTCGAGGCATATCCAATTTTTTAATAATCGACTGAACCAAACAATGACAGCACTTTCGTTGAAATACGGGGGATAGTTTCGTGAATGGGAGAATTTCACGAAGAAAATTACAGGGGTAAAATGGGGATATTGTGGTTCAAGTCATAGCGGAAGTCTTGCCGCGGCATCTCGAGACCTTGATTTTTTCTCGGAGAGTTCACTTCGGCGCTTTCCACAGAATATCTAACCGTATATTAGGAATATCTTTCAGTGACAAATACGATAGATATAACTAATGCACCTTGGGATGTGCATATGTGGCGCTGGTGTGATCTGTTTCTGAGTGCTAGGAAAGGTTAATTTTCTCGAGACAGTGAATGATGTATCAACGCGTGTATAGTACGCGTCATTGGACAACTGTGAGCTGCTGGAGGAAGAAGTGCAAGAATTTGGAGGGATCAGGGAAGGTTCTGCTGGTTCTGCACCTCTAGTACCATAATTATCCTTCATTTCTCATCGAATTACGGTTGTATCCTATTCCACGCTACAATTTTGATCTTGTCAGGTTTGTAGGAACCCAACCCGTATAAATTGGATATAACTGAAAAACCAGTTTAACTCCGGACAACTCAGATTGATGAGATCAAATTAAAAAAAAAAATTATTTATTATCGATGATTTAACCCCGGTCCGGTTTTATTTAGTAAGTAAAGTTGAGGGAACACCTAATTTGGATCTGATTAGAAATTCAATTTTTGGTCGAATCCATAGCCAGCAAAAATGCAATTCCATAAAAAGAACGGCTATGATCTTTCATCATGCATAACGTAGTCATTGCGTGCGTCATTTTGTTCTGACCGGTCGATATTTTGTTTCATATGATCATCGTGACTCGAAAAGGTTTGTGCAGGGGCGGTGATGGTTCGGGTGAACCGAAGGTCTGAATGATAATTGAAGAAGATCAATAACTCCGCATCAGACACGAACCCTCAGGAAATATATGCTGCCGGAAATATATGATATCGGCAAAAACTTTTAACCAATTAATCGATATCATAAAAGTTATAACAAATCAGATTGTTATTTATCAAATTCACGGGTGGTTTAATCGGCCAAAGCCCTTCCGGTATCGAGTTCACTTTTGCTAAGCACATGGCTAAAACTAAAAATCAAAGCCTTTTGATTTAATTCAATTCAAGGTGGGGCCACATCTATAAATCAAAGGTTTATAGATGTTAGCTTCAATCAAAGCCTTTGATTTTGATTTTTACTGTTTCAGCGCAGCGCTAGCAATAGCAAATGTGGTTTGTCGTCCGGTATCATGTATTTTCTGCAGCATAGATTTTTGCTCAAAGGAATTCTCAACCGTTCCTTCTTCAAATACTTTATTCTTTTGGATTTTGTCTTCTAGCGAATCGGGGAGGGTAAAATGACAGACTAACGAGAAACACGTTTTACAAGGGCGTGGGGTACCACGCGTCGTTGTCGTAGAACCACTTCGTGGAAAATGATTCGATGAAATCATCGTCATCAGATACAGCCCAATCACAACCGTCTGACTGGAATAAAATGTCTCAAAAATTTGGGCCCCAATAATGATAATGCGCGAAGGTTGGAGTTGGTGGGTCCCACTGACATCTCTGCTTTTATAATGAATCCTGTGGCATCAGTTTCTAGAAGAACGGGATAGTTCACAGTTCATACTTGATAGATGTTTTATTTTCTGATTTTTTTGGTTGGGATTGACAAGGAGTTACAAGGACACACTGTCTCACATGCCATAGCTGTGTGGTACTGTGGTGGGAGTTGTGGCTTTTACTTAGGTTGTGTTTGGATAAAGTTTAAATCACTTAATTTAAACGATTTTACAAGGGCCTCACCGTTTTAGACTCAATATGCAAAGAGTATAAATATGTACAGTATAAATATATATAAAATAATATAAAATATAAGATTTTATACTTTATATATTTGTATTTGTACTTCTTGAGCTTTAGGATTTTAACATTTATATTAGGGTGTTTAAAAAAATCTTACCAAATATTTAATACACTTTTGACTGAATTTTACTTTTCAACCCCCAAAGCTTAAGGGAAGGATGCATTAAGAGTCTTTATGTTTTCATAGGCAAATATCAATTGAGCTAAAAAAAATAATTATAAAGTAATTGTAAGGCCAGCTACGTTATATGGATTATAAAATACTAGACATTTAAGAAGTGTGATAGAAATATAAATATATATATATATATATATATATATATATATATATATATATTGGGTTCTGGATGAATGATAAAATAGAAAAATGATAAGGTTTGAAATAAAATCATATAAAAAATTAGAAATAACTCTAATATGTAATAAAATGAAAAATAAAAATAAAAATAAATTGATGGCGTGCATGAATAATGGATGACGTGAGGTTGTTTTGTCCAAGGCGAAACATGCAGCACCAGCAGGTCATGCTGTGACATGCCGTACACGCATGCTGGTTCATGAATCATGAGCCATCTCTCTTATAAACTCATCATTTTGTACTAATGTGGTTGCACATTGTTTGTCTTTTTAGTTATTTTCAGCCCCTCTGAATCGATTACGAAAAAAATGAAAAAGAAAACAATAAAAATGTGTATCAATTCACCTGATATGCCCCTATTAACGTATTGGGTGTATCAATATTTTGAACCTTGTTCTTGACCATTGACTCTTTGCTTACCTGTTTTATTGTTTGAAATTTTGTACGAGTCAGGGCAGAAATCCTCTAAAGAATTTAACCAACAAAACTTTTTTGGGCATTCTTTGTTAACCAATTATTTTATATTAATTCCAATCACTTTTTTGGGCTAGAGAGGTCTGATGGACCAAATATTGGTCCAATATGAGTCCATTATAGATGGACCAGGCACAATTCAATCCAATGAATACTTTAGACTATTTTGGACGATTCAATTCAATGCCTAGACTGTCCAATCTGTTCAAATTGGTTTTAATTTAAATTAGATCAAAATCAAACCAGGTCCATTGATACTTGTATTCTTATGTTCTGCTAATAGACCAGATATTTGTTCAATTTAACCCAATCCAATATAAATCCATTATAGATGGACCAGTTCCAATCTAATAAATACTTTGGACCATTAAGCTGATGTTTGGCATCGATGATGATTCCTCACACCTGATTTTTCGGAAATTGGTGATTACTCAATTCAGTGACTTTCCAAAAGTCATCCTTTTAGTAATCACTTTTGAGATTGTTTGGTATTGATTTTCAAGAGTGATTATTTTTCAATGAAGCACTGGATCACCTTCTCTCCCCTTCCGTGTAGGATGCCACCTCACCCAACAAAGATATTTTGTAAACTGATCACATTGGACTTAAACATACTCCCATCAATGAAACATCCTACATGAATTCATTTAAATTTTTTAAAATCCTATTTTTCCCTTTAATAGATGAGCATCTGTTCTTTACAAACCTCTGTTTTCATTAGACAAAACAAAATCAACTTGAACTGACAAAAAAATTTCTCTTGAATGAAATCCAGGCACCCAAAATCACTATTCAACAATATTTGAAATTTTGAAATACATGTTTTAACAGCTTTAGATATTATGATTTATAGTTGTAAAAAAGAACTGGTTTAAAGCACTCAGAAATAAGAGCTTTCTAACTATGTTTGAGAGCACATTTTGGATATTTGAATCATCAATCAACAATGTTGGAACCTGTATAGGGTTTAAATTGATGTCAGAATTTGACTTGAACTGGGTGGCATTCATCAAAAAGCTCAAGATGAGCTTTTTGATTCTGGATACAATAATTAAATGGCATTGTATAATCGATATCTATTCTTGTCGGAATCTGTATAGCAAAAATTCAACTTGAATTGCATGAGATTCATCAATCAATCTCTTCATATTTGGATTTATGATATCTATGAATCTCTCTAAAAATATGAAAAAAAATGAATGACAAAAGAGACAAAGAATCCCAATATATCTTTAAGTCTTTTTGAAAAACTCAGGGTATATTTAAGTCAATTAATAAAAATTAAGGTATTTTTAAGTCTTTTAACAAAACAAACATTGACTTGGTCAACAATCAATTAACCCATATGATCTGTTCAATATATTATTGACTTTTTGTATTTTAATAATTAATATGGCATATTTCTAGTGCTTGGATGTTCTCTTGAATTTGTGAACTTTTATTTTTCTTTTTTTTTAGGGGGAGGGGGGGGGGGGATTTCATATTCTTCAATAAGAATTGTCAAAATGCACAATGAAGGCTTCAATAGTTTCATTATTCCTCTTTGGGCACCATCAGTTGAGTCATCTTCCTAGAAGAGATTTGTTGGAGAAGGAAAAGCTCCTAGCACCCATTTTATCATTTAGGCTGCATTTGGAAACAATGCAAATAAGTGTGAATGCAAATATGTAGAGTGTAAATCGGTTCATATAAATTGCAAAGTTGGGTTAGTTTTGCACTGACAAATTTACCTTCTTACCAAACAGACTTTTAGCTGTAATGGATGCAAATACGAATTCTAATAAAGCATATGTTTTTTTTTTTATAAGAAGCCCATTTGAATGCAAATTTACTTCTTTTTTACTGATGTACTTTTACATCTTATTATCAATGTATATATGCATTGGTTTGTCATTTGTCAATACATAAATGTAATGTTGCCAAATTAAGGCAAAAGTAAAACAGAGCACAAATTTACCCTGAACCAAGATTTACACTCCATTTGCATCGTTTCAAAATGCAGCCTTAAAAAAATGGTGATGCAATGGTGTCTTAGTTCCATTGCTGCCACCCAAGTGTCTTCATTGCCATATCAAATAACCATTATTTGCAATTGTATGGAAAATGAAAAAAATACCCCTTTTGATGTTTTTTTCAGATCATGCCTCTCCAATTTCCTAGGAGGGATTGTTTTTTTTTGGGAAAAACATCAACTAAACAAAGAATGTGACTTCAAAACTCGAAACATCAATGGAGTTCAGATCTGTTCCTCACAGTGTGCCTCACACTGACCTTACAGCACGTATCAGTGGTGCATCTGGAACATCTCTAAATTGTAAATTTTTATTCATAGGAGATGTTCTCAATGCACGGCTGAAATTTACTGTGAGGTCAGTGTTAGGTGTGCTCTCTGAAGAGCAGATCTGAATTCACACTAATGTGGCTCTGATGTGCTACCATTTTCAAAAAAAAAAAAAAAAAAAAACAGCATTGGTCCCAATAGCAGATTTGCAATCCCATCTAGCTGATTGGGCAATCCATATTAAAAAAAACTGCTTAAAAAAATTAAAGAATAAATGGTCATGTGTTCATGAATCTTGAGTAGAATGTGAAGGAAACTTGGGGAAAAAAACTATTGTGGGTTCAAAGTAAAATAGTAGTTGAACAATCCAAAACTCAAATTCTTCGAATAAACCAAGGAAAAAAAATCTAATCCTCTCAATCCAAAGGAAAGGAGTTTGGTCGAAAAAACAATATGGAGTCAGTTACAAAAGAATGTTGAAAAGATGTAAGCCTTTTTGTTGACATGACCAATTTATATATAGCATAGCAACTTCCCTGAAATTTCTTTTTTCTCTTCTTTGCTTTTCATGACTTTGCATAAGAAAGTCAAAAATGCAAATAAAAAGGAAAAAAAAAAGAAAAAGAAAAAGGAAAAGAAAAGTTGTTGGACCTTAGTTGAATGATCAATTATTGGACAAGTTCAATTGCGCTTCAGATGCATTTTGATGAATGATGAAGTCGTTGTATCAAAAGGGTCTTTATTTTTTTTTCCTTTTTCTTCATTTTCCCTAAATAAAAAAGTGTCAATCTCGATAAAAAGTTCCCTAAAGAGGTCACATTTGTTGGTAGTAAGACCCATTCTTTTTCTTTTTGACCGAGTTATTGGATGCTACTTTCTTTCTCATAGATATTGATCTTGAATTCATCTTGCTCCCCACATAAAACATAGTGTTCACTGGCATATATGTTCCTTTGTGGAAGATTTGGTTGTGACATCCTCCATTATTAGCAAGCACTAAAAAAATCCTATTTGAATTCAAACCTTCATTCCATTGGGCCTTCAATTCCCCTACACTTCATAAACTTTGGATTGTTTAGGGATTCATGCTCCACAATTAGTAGCTGAACTCTTTTTTTTCTGGTATTAGTGGAGACACAATGTCCTGAGGCTATGTTTGGTTTGAAGGAAAAGGTAGGGAAAGGAAGGGAAAATGATCAAAAACCTATACCAAGTTGTTACATGGGTTGTGCCTATGCCAAAAAAAACCCAAGCCTGACTTTAACTTGGGTTGAAGTTTTGGGTAGACCCAGCCCAATAATAAAATGGTTATATACGTTATATACATAAATCCTTTTAAACCTGACGACCAACCTTGACTAACCCAGCCCAACCAAGTCTGAGCTCGAGCCCAACTTGAGCAGTGTTGGGTTAAGCTTGGGTTGGGCATGGGTTGATGGGATTAACCTTGGGTTGGGTCAATATCGAACCTGAGGTTTGCAGCTTTAGGATTGGGCTTGGGTTAACCATCAGTCCAACCCAACCCAACTCGCCCAAGTTTCAGTACTAATTTAAACCTGCACTTCCTCGATACGAGGGATGCCTTATGATCAACTGAACATTGAGTGGACTAGGATCCTAATTTTGCACCCTAAATCCTAAATTGAAATGAGGCTTGTTGGTGGTTTACAAAAATATACATCTATTTTTTAAAGATGTTGCTTGTTAGAAAATTAAACATGCAAATGCAATCACTTAATCATCCAATGATGTTTGACTCAAGGTTCAAAATATCGATATGCCTGATACGCCGGTAGGGGCGTATCGGGCGAATCGATACTTTTATTTTTCAAAACCGGTTCAGGCGGCCAGTTTAGGGCTCCTCCACCCCCTAAACTGGTCAGACCCCCGATACATCTACTATAGGGGCGTATCGGAAGGGTCCCGGAACAATACATATCAGCCAATACGAGCCGATACGTGTCGATACTTTGAACATTGGTTTGAATCAAACTGTACGATTATATTGTGATTGTATCCTGAATTCTGAGGTGGAGTGAACGATAAACTAGACGGAAAAGAAGTGTCCGAGGAAAATAGATTAGACATGGAAAATAATTGCTTTTCCCTCTGGATGGTGGCTTAGTGGTTCAACATTATGTTTCATGGATATTTAAAAATATAAAAAATAAATTAAAAACATAAAAAACTACAAATAAATTCATTGTTTTCAAAACCGAACCAGACGGTCAAACTGGAAAAACCAGGAACCGGTCACCTAACCGGTTCCGTTTTCCTCCAAAACCACTTTTTCCCTCAAAACCGTTGATTTTGTTCAGCAAACCGCTGAACCGGCCGGTTAACTGTTTGAACGGTTTTGACCGTTTTTCAATTTTTTTATTTATTTTTTTAATTTTTAATTTTTTTTGTCAGAACGGGCCGGCCGTTTGGGTCGAACGGCCGGACCATTCGAATCAGTAACGGGACCCCTGACTGGTTCGTTTTTAAAAACCATGAATAAATTTGTAAAAAAGATGGGGTGTGTTTCTAATATTATATATTCATCATTATATTAAATAGAGATAGGTGTAAGAAATAAGAAATATTATTATTAATGATTAAATAAATAAAAACACCGAATAGTGTAAAATAAAAATAATAAAAAGATTAACCTATTCCCCTATATGACTAACATGGAAACTGGAATTAGATTCCATAAGATATACATGACTCCCAACGAGGGTTTGATCGAGTAAAGAGATATAAGTTTGTGGGGGGGGGGTACTTTTTAGATTCTTGTTTCCAAGGGGAAAGGCCAAAATGGCCGTTCCTTTAAATGGGAGAATGGCATTCTGTAAGAATGGGAATTAAAATCTCATTCCGTCCAAACAAATGAATGGATTTTCATTCCAGAACCCTATTCTTGCCAACCAAACGAATGGTTTCATTCCCACCAAAGACAATATTGGTATGTGCTTGGATGGTTCTATGTTTTATTTGTGTAATCAGTCGATAGAAACTATTGAAGATTTATTTTGCGATTGTCATATTATTTATATGGTTCTCTTTGCATCTGAGATTGTGTGACATTTTTCAATGCTCTTGGGTCATGGTTTTCGAACCGCTGTTGATTTGGATGATCGGACCATTCGGTCCAGGAACCGTTCAGGCAATTAGTTCCATTTTACCTCAAAATTGGTCTTTGGCAAAAAACCGTTAAATTAGTCAACGATTCATTGACCCGGACGGTTGAACTATCGACCCGTTGACCTGTTCAACGGTTTTGACTATTTTTTTATTTTTAATTATTTTTATCAGAACATGCCATCCATTCAAACCGGATGATCGAATTATCAACCTGAAAACCAGTGGCCAGAACAATTCTATTTCCAGATCGTTTTTTAAAATTATGACTTAGATTTAATGCTTCTCAAGGCTTTCATATAGTTTCATATAGTATTCATACTCATTCTGATCTAATGGAAATTTTAAGCAGCTGGGTGGCTGCTATTTTATTATATTTGGCCTGCTCGAAATGAAAAACTTTTTAGAGATCAACCAATGAATCCTCATTAGGTTGGGTTTAAGGTGAAGGATAAGTTGAAAACATTGATATAGAATATTAAATCCTCACTAGCTGTCTTCCGATGGTGGTGACGAGGAGTGCAACATCAAACATTCAGGTCCCTTTGTAGCACAATATGGGGAATTGCAAGTCGACGCCGTTACATTTTCATTGAATTTAATTGTTTCATGTTAATAATCATGGTGGCAGTAGTGGTGGTGGAGGTAAGAGTTGCCAATGTGTTCGGTCCACTTGACAGAACAAAACTGATTATATAGATGATTTTCATGATTATATATAAAGGGTAAAATACTTAAATTTCATAAATTGATTTAAACATAACTTTGAATTTTGCAATTAGCTAGACTTAAGTATACCTTAATTTTCATCATTATCTTTGATGATTTGAACAAAAGACAGTTTTGTCCTTCAGCTTCTACCTTGGGACTAGAGGTGCATATGGATCGGATTCGATTCGATCTGATCTTATTTGGTCAAAATTCAGATCACCCTTGATCGGATTTTTGGATCAGATCGGATTTGGATCACCTCTATTTGATTTGAGAAGATCCAATCTGATATATATTATATATTTATAAATATATAAATATATATATATATATATATTATATTATATTTATAAATATATATATAATACATATACATGTTATTTATTTGTTTATAAATATTTTTTTATATTATATTTTTATAAATTTGTTATGTTTTTTATAAAAAACATGTATATATATGATGAAAATAATTAAAAAATACTTGTATTTTCTTATTTTTACTTTATTTAAATTAGTATATTTTAATTTTTTTAATAATTTTTAAAGAATACAAGTCGGATTGGATTGGACCCAAAGATCCAACTTATCAATAGGATTCGAATTCAAACCGAGTCCCATCAGATCTTCGGATCAGAATGGATCCAACATGAACGATGTTGGATCGGATCCGAATATACCTAGATTCAAATCCGATCCAATCCGTTTAAATTCCTACTTGGGACACCATCTTGCAAAATTTACTATCTACATCTCTTCTAATTGGTAGCTTACTATTCCCTAAAAGTCCCTTAAATCCCCTCGCAGAACCACCATCCTTAGAATTCATGGCACAATGCACATAGAGAATCCTCCGGTGGTAGGAAACCATTTTGTTACTATTCCCTAAAAGTCCCTTAAATCCCCTCGCAGAACCACCATCCTTAGAATTCATGGCACAATGCACATAGAGAATCCTCCGGTGGTAGGAAACCATTTTGTCTTTGGTTGGGATGCCATTCCAGTAGGCTTTTCACATAAATATTTAGAATCTTAGGCTGTGTTTGGTTGCAGTGCAATTTTATTTGCACTAGTACAAAGGAATGGGAGTACAAATAAAAAATGCACATTCTGGTTTAATTTTGTTATGGATTTTATTTTATTCTACTTAATTTGGGCCTAATTTGACTTCATTTTTATTACAATCAAACAAAGTAAGGTAAAATTTGAAACAAAATTAAATGAAACTTATACCCATATCATTTGCCCTATCAGAGTTTTGCATCAGTGCAAATGAATTTGCACTGCAACCAAACAGAGCCAGATTTGGTTTTCCATATCATATTCCAGTATATAGTCTCATCAGAACTAGATGATAAAGTCTTGTGAACACCTTATAACCAGATTTGATAGTATACAAACTGTTTTTTGTCCTTTTCCATGGCAATGCATCAAGCTGAGGAGACCTTGATAAAGGAATTTGCAGAATATGAGGGACTGAAAAAGGTGTAAAGATATTATGCATCAATTGTACAATCCATGAACCATGGTCCATGCTCATTTATGAGATGAGAAACCTGAGTATCAATCCATCTCTAAAAGTAGGGACCCATGAATCAACAATGGAAATGATATCACCATTTCTTACTAGCCATAGTAGATCAGTCCTTCTTCCACCATTTTCAATCACTTCATTTTTCGGTGACATTAAACATTAACTTAACATGGTATTTGTCTTTTATAACTCGGGCCCAAAGAGATGTATTATCTCTCAACAATCTCCATATTTATTTAACAAAAATAGAGCTTATTGATTCACTTCCCACAAATGTATGTCTAAATCCTAGTTCACCTTCTCTCTTTGTCCTACAAAGTTTGTCCCAAGCAATTGTGTGCAATACTTAACTTATTTGTAGACCCTCCTCACTAGTTTCTTTGGATTTGTTCCATCTTTTTCAAGATATGTTTTGTAAACAAAGTAGTGGCCATTGCATAATGTGGGTGTGCCTGTAACATAGATTTGACCATAGTTGTTCTTCTCGCTTAGGACAAGTATTTAGATTTTCATAAAGCAGACTTCACTTCTATTCTATGTAGATTATGACGAAATGAAGAAACACTGTTCTACCCTTCCCACAACTTAACCCTTAAATACATGTCTTCAATCTTGATTTCCTTCATCTCAGCGATATATTTAGGGGTAAATTTCTTAAACTATTCTTATGGCTTAGCTAATTGACTAAGTGTATCTTTACTATTTGAAAATTGACTAACACTACCCTTATTGTTTTTGGCAATTGACTTAGCATCTGTTAATTTTTTGTTACATGTGACATCACATGACTGATATATTTATTAAAAATTTCTAAAACACTGTTTCCACCTCCATTCCTAAAATTACCCTTTGACTTCTGTTCCTAAAATACCATCCCTAAAACCTTTCTGTCTCCATCTTTGGGTCTCCTCTCAGTCTCGTATGGAGGCTTTCTTCATTATTCCAACATTCTGAAACTCAAAGGCTTCTGAAGTAGCTAGTGTGCAGAATAAATCTCAGTTCCGGTGAAGAGATCTTAGTTCCAACATCCTCAAAGGCTTTCTTCTTCATTACTTCTTTATCTGTTTCAAACAAAAACCCAGGAGCAGAGATTTTGATCTCAGTTCTGGCAAAGAGATCTTAACCAGTATGCTTGTTACGTAGTGATCCCCTCCCTCGTTTTAAAAGATCTAATGGATTCTGGTGAATTGTTGAGAGGTACAACCTACCCAATATTAGATATTTTAATGGGTTTTAAAAGATCTAATGGGTTCTGAGGGAAAATATACTACATAACCAGCATTCTTCCTTACTTCTTTATTTGTACTCTCTTTGGTT
Source organism: Nelumbo nucifera (assembly GCF_000365185.1). Next base: position 2,837,763 of record NW_010729147.1, on the reverse strand, counting down.
TCGGCTGCAAAGGAATCAAATTAGATCCCTTTTGCAACCAAATCTTGTCTAACAAGCGCCAAAGGGAAGAGAACGAGGGGGAGAGGAAGAAATCTACAGAGATGTCGATCTCAGTTCTAGTGAACAAAATGGGAGTGTAAATCTCAGTTCTGGCGGGTTCTAGAGAAGAAAACAAGAGGGAGAGGGAGAGATCTACAAAGATGTCAATCTCAATTCCGACAAAGAGAACGAGTGTAGATCTTAGTTCCGATGGGTTCCAGAGAAGAGAACGAGAGGGAGAGGGAGAGATCTATAGTTAGTTCTAGCCGTAACTAGAGTCTTACTGTTTCCTAATCTACAGTTCTGACAGTTCTAGCGATTCTGAGAAGAAAATGTGAGGGAGAGGGAGAGATCTGAGAGATCTACAGTTCTGACAGTTCCGGCGGTTCTAGAGAAGAGAATGGGAGGGAGAGATTTGAGAGATCTATAGTTCTGGTGGTTCCGGAGAAGAGAACGAGAGGGAGAGGAAGAGGTCTGGGAGATCTACAGATTCGGTAGTTCTAGTGGTTCCAAGAAGAGAATGAGAGGGAGAGGGAGAGATCTGCAGTTCTGGCCCTCCGAAGAAGAGAACAGACGGGAGAGGGAGAGATACACTTTTTGAAAATTTAAAGAAAAGTGGAGGGTAAAATAGTCTTTTTCATATTTTCGTTGACACATTAATGACAAAAAAGGATTAGTCAATTGTCAAAAATAATAGGAGTAGCGACAATCAATTTTCAAACAGTAAAGGTACACTTAGTCAATTAGCTAAACCATAAGGGTAGTTTAAGAAATTTAACCTATATTTTAATACCTTTCTTCTTTTCCGGTGTAGTCCTTTACTAAAGTTGACCCTTGATTTCACCAAATTAATCTTTTGCCCCTACATGGTTTCAAATTTCTTGAGAATGACTTTGATAGCTTTTAATTGTCTTGGTTCATCTTTACACATCACTAAACAATCATCAACAAAAAGCAGATGGGTTCTATGATTGCCATTAGAGGAGACTTTAATTCCCTGAATATTCTTTCTTTACTCAACTTGGTGTAATAAGCAAGAGAGAATCCACATCCCTATTATGAACAAATATGGGGAGAAAGGATCTCCTTGTATCCCATTCTTCAATGTAAAGAATTCCTTTTCAATACCATTCAACTTTATGGAAATTTTAGGAGTATTGATACAAAAATTAACTAATTGACACCACTGATATGAGAATTCCATTTCCTTAAGTACCTTAATTAGAAAATCTCGTCTCATTCTATCATAAGTAAGGGTGTAAACAGATTAAATTCAAAGCAAATCAAGCAATATCCAAATTCGATTCGATATCCAATGGATATTGAAAATTAATATTCAAATTTGAACCTGATTAAATATTTGAATATTTGATTTAATTAATTATTTTAGGTAATTATTGAATATATAAAATAAATATTTTATTTATATAAAGTATATAAATATATAAATTATTCATATAATTTAATTATATATATATATAAATTATATAAAACATTTAAATATTTTATAATATTATATACAAGAATTAAATAATCGGGTGAATTCGGATATTTATCGAATTGAATCAGGTCATATCCGAATTCGACTAATTAGATATTTGAATTATCTAAATTCAATTCAATTATGTCAAATCTCAAATTTAAAATCAGATTTTTTGAATACCATTGACACCTCTAATCATAAGAAAATGACATGTCAATCTTTAAACAAATCCACCCTTCTTTTGTTTATGTATTTTATGGAAGATCTCTTTAGCCATAATAATATTGCCTATACCCTATCTTCCCTGGATGAAAGCCAATTGATTTGGGGCAATATGGTTGTCCAATTTATACTTTATCCTCTCTACCAAACACTTTGTAACTATTTTATAAGCTACACTACATGCACTAATTGGTTTGAATTATGAGACACTAGAAGGAGTTCTCGTTTTAGGAATGAACACAAGGTTAATTAGTGTAATTCACTTCCTTGGGAAATGTTGCTCGGTGAAAGAACTCATGAACCAAGGCAGGTCCCACAATTGACCAATATTTTTGGTAAAAGTAGGGAACAAATCCATCTAGACGCGGAGCTGAAAAGGGTCTCATAGATTTCACTGTATCCCTTATCTCTTCATATAAGGGGGCACAATCATCATTTGTACGTTTCATACATCTTTTCAACTTATATATGTATAAGATGGTCCCTTTTTCCTTTTGTTAGTGGGCAAGGCCAGTTCTCTTTACACTCATCTTCCTTTGACCACATAGGGAGGAAGTGAAATTGTTTAGGACCAGACACTATAGTTTGATTAGTGCTTAAGATTAATATAGAATGGTCTAAAAATGCAAAGAAGAAAGATTTTGGATTTTAGCTTTTGGGTACTTAGAACACCACCAAGGAGTAGCTAAACCATGGTTAAGCTTTTCTTTTACTAACCTTTTTCCCCCTTGTCCATTGGTCCAGGTGAAATGATTACCCACCATTTGAATCTCTTGGAGCATATGAGACTAAATTAATGTTTGAAGGAATTTGGATGTTTTATTACAGGACTCTTTACTCCCTTGATAATCACCATAATCACTTATATCGTCCAAATCCCCTAGCATCATCTAGTGTGAATGATCGTCTATGAATGAAGAAAAGTCCCTCCAAATTTTAGGTCTTTTCCACCAATCAGGATGATCATAAACTAAACACAACAACCAGCTTTCCTCATTTTGACCGACTAATATGTTTGCAACTATCATTCTCTCATCTTTTGAAATAACTAGTAGAATGGCCCATGCAATGCAAGAGATATTTGAACCAATGAATGATACTACAACCAGATATAGATCTTAACCAAGTTGGGTGTAGCCACTTGTTTGATTCTTCACAACTTGTATTAGTGCCACTTTGTTTGGTTGTCCCAAAATGAAATTATATTTCAGTTACTTCACCATAGTTGAGTGTAAGTGGTAATATTAAGAAAACAAAACTGACTTAAAACATGATCAATGATTCCATTTGATATATAATGTAATGTATGTGTGTATATAAGTACACAAAAAGTTCCATATTGCAACATTAGTACAATGGCTTAGAGGGATGTGGAACCAACCATAATGCTTCGTGCTAATCATAAATTAAAATCTAAGGACTGATCCTAATTGGAATGATGTGGCATAGGTTCAGTTCAATTAAAGAGCCTAGTAGTAGGGGGTTTACTCTCAACTTTCTAGTGCAGGATGTTGAAACCAAACCTAGAGGATGCCAAAAGTAAACCAGCACAAGGGTTTTGCTCTTAGCTTGCAAGTGCAAGATGTTGAAAGCAAATAACTTGGATTCTTCATGTAGAACAAGCACTAAGTTTTAGTATTTTTATGGTGTCTTTTGCTGATGGTTAAGAGAATTAGGTGTGTGGGAACTTACAAATTACAAAACACCAGAAAAATGCTTAGAAATTTGTTTTGGGCAAATGTAAGCCTATTAAGGCACATGATTAAACATTGAATTAAACCCAAAGATGAAAAGTGCTTGAAACTTATAAATCAAAACCTATTAAACCAAAACCCTAACTGCTTAAAATTAATTAAGAAAAAATAATTATCAAAGAAACTCAATTTTAATCTACAACATGATGTGAAACCAAAACTCCTATTGCATTTTCAATACTTAAAAGAGTAAAAGAGATAATAGAACTTTGCAATTGAGATAAAGATGATGTTGAAACTTCTTGAAATGAAAGGCAAAATACTGAATATGATTGAAAATGAAGAACAAAAACACTTGGAACTAAGTTCCAAGTGTCTAAAAACCTACATTATTTATGTTCACATATTTTTCCATTCAGTCACCTAGAGGTGTAAACCGGGCCATGCTGGGCTGACACGGCATGACTTGCATGCAGCCTGTGCAAAGTGCAGGTCGTGCAGTTGTGTCAAAATGCAGGTTGAGTCAGGTTGTGCTTTCCTCCCCTGGGATATTTTGGGGGGTTGGCCTGGCACAACTCACGGCCCGAGCCCGCATGGACCCGTGTCGTGCCATGCCGTGGGCCAAGACTTGGGCCAGGCTAGGCTGCAGATCAGGCCAAGTCACGTTTTTTAAATTTTTTGAAAAAATAATGAAAATTTTAACATAAACTAAAAAATATATACAAAAAATTAAAAAAGATATTAAAATTTTATTTTATCTGAATTTTGATGTATATAATTGCTTATATTTGCAATAATAAAATGAAATAATATAACAACATTGAAAATAAAATCATATATATTAATATATTATATATAATATGTATATATATACATATTATATATTATATAATATATATGGGTTGTGTTGGGTTGTGCCGTGGGCCATGTCGGCACGCGGGCTACAAGCGGCATGACCCACTCATTCATGCCGGGCCGGCTCAAAATCATGTTGGATCGTGCTAGGTCGTAGGTGGTACAGCCTGATTTACACCTCTACAATCACCCGTTATTATTGGTTTTTAAGAAAATAAATTAATAAATACAATTAAAGGAATAAAGCATATAAATGGTATAATAAATAATTAGGATAATTTTGGAAATAAAAATCAGAGTTTCTAACACAAAAACTAATGGGCTTATAAACAATGATAAGGCAAATAGAAATAATGGTGAGGATAATTTTGGATATTAAAATTAGGGAGTTTTGACGAATGGGATGGTTACCATTCCCATTTTTATTAATGGTCAATAGAAATAGAAATAGATATCCAAACCCATGTTATGTTTCCACTTTCTAGGCACAATATAACCCCCTAGTTAGTCCCTGTGCTGCACTCCACGGTATTCAGTATATCCAAGTTTTTGGCCCAAAAGTTTGTATTTATTATTTGTAGACATATTTGTTTTTGATAGGAAAAAAATTAATGTCTGGATTATAAATGCGATAAATCCTTTTCAAGAATCTTAAAGTTGTAGGGTTGTTACACCCTCAGACATTCCAGGATAAGATTTTCATAATAACGGAAAGCTTCATTAGAATGAAAAATATAAGATACAAATACAATTGTCAATATCTCCCAAGAAACGATTATGGAATACCTGAGTCAAGCCAAGAAATGGTAGGGTGATGCAAATATGTTTGAAATGCTGAGAATTCTTGCTCTAACCAAGATGGTGGATTGGTTGATTAAACCATAGAGCAGGTATTTCCACATTTAGTCTCCTTAGGTGTCCAACATGAACCTTTGTGGGCTTATGGATAATTGTTATCAGTTGATAGGAGGTAGAGTGGTTTAGTCACCAATATTTTGTAGGAGCTTCCATGATTAGAAATTGGATGATATGCTAAATCTATTCGAGTTGTTATGAAACTAAAATATTCATGTTGGGAAAGAGGATGACAGGAGTTGTAAGTGGGAGAAGAATGGTATTTTTGCAATCAGATTTTTGAATTGCTGAGGAAGATAAACTTATTGTTATTAGTAAATATGAGGTAGAGTGGTTTGGTGACTAATATTTTGTAGGAGCTTGCAAGACTTGCAATTGGATGATATACTAAGGGGCCGTTTGGCAAGTTTTTTTGGAAAGATCTTTTGGTAGCTCTAATAATCAAAAGACACATTGAGCTTTTGCATGAAGATCTGAGCAGTCCGAAGCTAGTTTGGCTACTGCGCATCTTTTCATGTCTTTCTTGTGAGAATAAAGCAAGAAAGACGCGAAAAGCTCCATTTAGAGCTTCCCGAAATCAACCCAAAATGGGCTTCTTGTGTCTTTTTGACGCACTGACTTTTGATCGCTAGATCTGTTATGAGCCAAACGAAAAAAAGACCACAACACGGTTTGTCCGACTTGTAAACAGCCGAAAGACCGTGCGGAAAGATGTGCCAAACGGGGCCTAAATCTATTTCAATTGTTATCATAACCAAACCCAAAAATACCATCTACAGTTATGGTTTCATTTAAATCTACATAGAACCAATCTCTTCAAAGTTTTACTTATTTTTATTCAAGTGAACTCAAATTCTAGTCTTATTATAATCAGAACCAAATTCTAACACTCAAGGTAAGGGTGGATTTGAGCTGAGTTGAGCCGAATATCTAGTTATTCGAGCTCGGCCCGCTCATAAAGTATCAGGCTTGAGCTCGATTCGAATTAGGGACCTGAACTCGAGCTCGAGCTTGATTTGAATTAGATATTTGAGATCGAGCTTGGCTCGAGTCAAAAGCTCAAAAGTTCAAGCTCAACTACCTTTGATTGCAAGTCTTCCTCAGTTGCTGAAATGTCGATCTAAGGTGCTGAGCCGAGATCTCCCTTAGTTGCCGAGGTGTCAAGCTAAGGCCTCCCTCAGCTGCTGAAGTGTTGAGCTGAGGTTTCCCTAATACCAAGGTGTCAAGCCGAGGTCCCCCTTAGTGGCCAAGGTGTCGAGCTGAGGTGACACCCTATGTACATATATACTTGATTAGGCTTGCGAGCCTCATGAGCTGAGCTTTATTAAGCTTGAGCTTTCCTTGATTAGCAAACAAGCCTATATATTAAGCTCGAGTTTGACTTGAAGTTCGGTTTAGACCAAGTTGAGCTGAGCTTGAACAGTTCATGAGCAACTCGGCTCGTGCCACAAGGTCAAGTAAGAACTAACCTTTACCCCAATTGCTATAGTTTTCTAGTTTTACTAAATCTACATAGAGCCAATCTCTTCAAAGTTTTACTTATTTCTATTCAAGCTAACTCAAATTCTAGTCTTTTTATAGTTAGAACCAAATGCAAAAATATGACATTCAAGGTCAAGTGAGAACTAACATTTAGTCCAATTGTTATAGTTCTTTTTGGTTTTACTCAAATCTACATAGAACCAATCTATTCAAAGTTTTACTTATTTCTATTGAAGCAAACTCAAATTCTAGTTTTATTATAGTCAACCAAATGCAAACATATAACACTCAAGGTTAAGTGATAATGGCCCGAGAATCCCATGCAAAGAAATGACATGAGAATCCCATGCTCCATCTCCAACTTTTCTATGGGGAGGGAAGCAAAGTCAGATTGCCACTCTTGCATATTCAAAATAAAGTACTAAAAATGGTCATCCATGCAAAGAAATGGACAAATAATAGAAAGATGGATGGAAAAACAGGGTTTTGCCTTTATGATCATTTCAATAACATATTACCATATTATCGTAGGAGATAACCAAATTAGATATCCCAACAAAAGAAGAGAAGATTTACTGAACCTTTTCCCTTTACTAATTTTTTATCAATAAAGAACTAGTCTTCGATATTTTTTTGAAAATGCCCGAAGGGTGATCCTTTCAACAATTACTCAGTTACATCAGATTCCAAAGAAGGAATCAAAAAAGTAGGTGCTACAAACGAAGTGTGTGCTGAATAACAGGGCAAAGCATGTTTAGCGAGTCTATGGGCAACCCGATTACAAAGCCAGGGAGCAAAAGTAACTGAGTAGTCTTGAGGTGGGATAGGAATCTCTTGCAAAGCATAAGAAGAGTGTAGATACTCCATGGAGAGGTAAGGGTATCCTCCAACAAGAGATTAATCAAGAGTTGTGCATCACCTTCAACTACAACAGTAGAAATATCAAGAGAAGAGGCAAATCAAATGCTTTACAAAAGAGCTAAGGTTTCACTGAAGAGTGCAGGCTGAGGTGCTATCGGAATAGCATGTGCAAAAAGAAATGGTCCATTATTATCTTGAATAATGATACCAATGCCAGATTTATCAATAGCAGTGGCACCATCGAAATTGATTTTCACACTACCTCTTGGTGGTAGAGTCCAATGGATCGTTGTAGTTGGGGCCAAAGAATTGTTCTCATTAGGTACTACTAAAGAGTGATGAATAACATCAGAATGCAACTGCCAATCCACACAAGCCTTTTCTATAATGATTTCTGGGTATTGGTGTTGATGATTGAATATGAGGGCATTCCAAGCAAGCCAAACGTGCCAAAGGATATTGAATTACTGACCACAAATCAAACCAGAAGATTGACCATTACTCAAATCAAGAAAAATCCATTCAACAGTCCATTATGATAAGCTTCTCTCCTGGTATGAATTAGGCCTAAATCTCATAGAGGAACCAAACCATACCAATCTAGAAAATTGGCAGTGCAGAAATAAATGATCCTTTGTCTCTATAGCCGACTCACACAAAGGACATATGTTATTATAGAAATGAAGAATTTTATGGGGTTTACTTCTAGTGGGTAAAGCATTTTGGAGCAACCTCCAAGAGAAGATGAGCAATTTAGGATTGACATTTTTGAGGCTCCAGAATTGACACCAAGTAATGTTAGAAGCCAGAAATTGCTGTCTTGAAGAAGCGAGATGCATAAAGGTTAAAAGTTTGTAACCTGATGCTGTGGTATAGCATCCATGAGGTGTCAGCTTCCAAACTAGTTTGTTTGACATTTTTCCTACCTATAAAGGAAGTCGAATGGAGACAATAGATTGAGCAGTAAATGAATCAAAGGAAGCTGCAATCTGATTATTGCGCCAAGTCATAAAGGAGTGCTCAATAAACTTTGCAACTTTAATGTTGTGGCTTGGTATGGGAGCCATGATAGAGGGAATAACCCAATTTGGTAGCCAAGGGTCATGCATTGCATCAACAATCCACCCATCCCCAATAAGCCAATGAAAACCTTGGTGCAAGACATCTGTCAACTTTAAAATGCCTCGCCAAATGTACGATCTTGAGGGCAATAATGGTATAGACCAGAAATTTTCAGTCTTGACATATTTTGCCCTTAACACTTTCACCCAAAGAGCTGATGGGTTGGAAAGGAAGCACTAACCAAGTTTGAGTATCAAAGCTTCATTAAGAGCTAATGCATCACGGAATCCAAGTCCTCATCATCTTTTGATCTCAAGAATGTATCCCAAGAATGCATATGAAGACCATGCTTATCTGAGTCAAACCACCAAAAATTCGTACAAATATTATTAAGATCAATACAAATAGCTTTGGGTAAGAGATGAGACTGCATGATGTACTGAGGTACAACATGAGTGGATTTGATTAAAGTTGTGTGACCCGCATGGTTCAGAGTGTGTTTCTTCCAAGAACTAAGTTTGGACTTCAATCTTTCAACCAAATAATTCCATTCAGAAGTTTTTGATCTACCTAAGAATAGTGGGCCTCCAAGATATTTCATTGTATGGTTCATAATATTCATAGCAAAACGATTGGCCAGTTGAGTTCGCACTCGTCGGTGAGTATTAGGACTAAAGAAAATTGCTGATTTTGAAAAATTAACTTCCTGATTAGACCATTTGCAAAAGTCATTTAAAAGATGAAGAATAGTTGTAGTTTCACAATGTGTACAACGACCAAACAATTACAGATCATCAACAAATAAAGGGTGAGATAGACGAACTCTAGAGTTTCCAAAGTGGAAATCGTGCAGTGTGCCCTATTGGATGTTTTGCTCAAGTAATATAGAAATATATACTTATTTATACTTTGTAAGGAGGTCTTCGATATTTCTTAATTATTATGAAAGAACGCTATAAATATATATATGTGCCTAGAACCCTAAGGCTATGTTTGGTTTGAAGGGAAAGGATAAGAAAGGAAGGAAAACCTATATAAAGTTTGTAAAGGTTTCCCCACTTTTTCCTTCAAACCAAACACAGCCTAAGTGAAGGGTCTGCAGTTTGTGCCATCCTTTTTATATATCCTCGATTGCGATGTTCAATACAAGTTCCGTCCTTTGAGGGATCAAACCTCAATATATAGAATTGGCTACTCCCTGCCCCTTGCCTGATCCATCAATACTACCTACTATTATTGGTTTGGGAGAAACTTTGAAGAGAAGAGGAGAGGATTCTTTTTAACATGGTATAGAGGGAAAAATAAGGGTTTTTCAAAAATTAAATAGGTCATCTGATGCCACATTTAATAGTTATTAACGTGTTAATAATAATAGAAGGTAATTTAAGTCCACTAGGGTCAATTCGCTAAGTATGTTTAAGTTTATTTTATGTTTTAAAGGGTAAATTTCACAAATCACACATAAGATGATGATTATGATTAAAAATAGGGAGAATCTATGATGCAGAAAAGATATGATATGGAAAGAATTTTGACCAATCAAAACCCACCCATGGATTTTGATAAATAACACCTTATTTGCTATCACGTTTATAATTTCAGTTTATTGGTCAGTTGTTTTTCCATATCATAGTGGAACCCTTAAAAATACTAAACAGATGGCCTCCATGTCTTCTTGTACTTCCAACACTGAGTCAGAATTTGTATATCAGCCAAGAGAATGGTTCTAATAGATACCAGGATCAGTTGGCCTCCATAGCTTCCTCTGATTTACATCCAAGCAACCAATCAGCACATGATAGATTCCTTTCACCAGTTCTTAGCGCTAACTCCGAATTGTGTAGGGGTGTTGATTGGACTGGATTTGGTCCAATCCAATCCAGTCCAATGTGAATCCATTACAAATGGATCAGGTCCAATCCAATCCAATAAATAATTTGGATCATTTTGGATTGGTCCAATTCAATGTTCAGACCATCCAATTTATTCAAATTCATTTTAATTTAGATTGGTTTTAACTCAAACTCAGTCCATTGATACATATATTCTTATCTTATATCAATGGACCGTGCATTGGCTTAATCCAACCAAATTCAACATAAATTTATTATGGAGTACGGGCGGACCAGGTCCAGTCTAATCTAATAAATATTTTGGACCAAATTGGTCCAATCCACTTTGTCTTTTTGGTCCGTCCAATCTATCCAAATTGATTTTGGACTAGACAGGGTCCAGTCAAAAACCAGTCCATTGACACCCTTACTTGTTTGGAAGCTCGGATTGGTATTCATAAATAGGCCTTATCAGATTGTGGATAGGGGTGCAATTTGGGTTGGTTTAAAATTTATTATATTTGAAATGGGCCTCAACCCTAATTTGAGTCCAGGCCAGCTCAGGTTTTTCACCATTGTGGATAAGGGTGCAACTTGGCTCGGGTTGGACTGAAAATTTGTTAAACTTTTAATGGGCCCTCCTTACCCCAAATCCCCTTTCTTAATTTCCTGTTTTTTTTGATTTTTTTTTAATTTCACATAATTAACTATTAAACCAATAAAACTTAACTATTTCTAATAATCATAAATAAAGAATTATTTACTTTTCTAACGTTTAGCTCTGTCAGTCTGAGACACTGTCAAAGTAAAAAAGAATTTTAGATTTTTAATCATATATGTGAAATTTTGAGATTTCACCTATTTTTAAAAAAAGACCTATTCATGAGCTGAAGAAACTAACGGACTAGTCCTGCCTGGCCCATTCTTTATTGCACATGGACAAAATTTTAGGCTTATGGGTTCAGGCTTATACTTTAAGCACCAGAACATCAGACCCAACTATTAACTATTTTTTGAACCAGGTTTATATTTTTTTAAATAAGCGCAGTCCGAATCTGAGTTCTGTCTGATAATATAATATTAATTTATTATGTTATTATCGAATTATTATAATATTAATTTATTAAATTACACCTTTAGGGAGGACTTCTTATAAGTTATATCTAGAGCGGGATTTGGGCTCAGGCCCAGTCTTGAAGCTTTACTTAAGGGTTAATCCTAGGTTTAAGATCTAGGCCTGATGTTTGGGCTGATTTAGGTTCGGGCCTAAACATTTTACCTGACCCTGCCAGTGAAGAGAAGAGGCCCACTACTTTTTACCATGGGTTTTGAACGGTTGTTGACTCAGACGGTGGGACTGTTTGGCTCAGACACTGTCCAAAGAACCGATTACGTTTCACTTTTAATCTATTGCTTAGCCAAAAATTATTGACTAAATCAATCAGCAAGCAGTTGACTTGAGTGGTCGAACCATCGACCCATTTGATCCAAACAATGATTTACTTTTATTTTTTAAATTGGAACGGACCATCCGTTCGAACCTGATGTCGAACTTCTGACCCGAAAACCGGTGGGCGAAGACGTTCCGATTTGGTTCGATTTTTAAAACATTGCTTTTTACCGGTATTATTCCGTTGTCTCCAAAGGGGCCAAATAGAAATTTTCGCGAAAACTCGTGACGTTTCGGCAAAATAAAAGTCTGATGTCGAGGGACGGACTTTTATAGCCGTGCAGGTGCAGTGCAAGGGGCCGAAAGATTTTTCGCCTAACTCTGAACTCTGAAGTTTGAACTCGATTACGATAGACGATAGTATCGGCAGCGTAAGATTTGAGTGAGTAATTGCTGACCGCCAAAACGAGAATTTGGAGCTTGAAGGAACCGAGGCTGTTCTCGTTATCACTCAGGAGAAGGGGGCGTATTTTAGGGTTTTCGGTGGGGAAGATGCTGGACTGTCTCAGACTCTGGAGCATATATTCTAGCGGAGTGCGGTTGGAGGAAGCTTGATTTATAGAGACTTTGCCAGTTCTAAACCTAAAATTTCTGACTGCCAAAAGGAATTCTCGAAGATCAGAACCGCCGCAGTTTCAATCCCCGCGGCTCAGGCGGCTTTCAATCTCAGGTGCGCAAAAACCCTTAACCTAACCCTCATTTCCTATAAATTTCTTTCTGTATTTCATTAGATCTCTTCTCTGGAGCCCAATAATGGCGGTTGAGGTTCAAGATGAGGGTTTGAAGAAACTTGAATACTTGTCCCTCGTTTCAAAGGTCTGCACCGAACTCGAATCCCATCTTGGGTTCGGTGACAAGGTCTTGGCCGAATTCATCACGGACATGGGTCGAAATTGCCAGACTGTCGATGAGTTCGACGCGAAATTGAAAGAAAATGGTGCCGAGATGCCGGATTACTTTGTTCGAACGCTACTTACTATAATCCATGCTATTCTTCCTCCAATACCTAAAACTGAGAAGGAAAAGAAGAAAGATGCCGCCAATGGTAAGAAGACGGCATTCCCAGGTCTTGCAATTGCAGATAGTAAAGAGAGAGCGAAGGAGCTGGAGAGGGAAATCGAGCAAGAGACGAGGGGACGACGAAGAGATGAAGAAAGTAAACCAAGGGATAGGGAAAGAGACAGAGACAAAGACAGAGACAGAGACAGAGACAGAGACAGAGACAGAGACAGAGACAGAGACAGAGTTAGGGATAGGGACAGGGATAGAGATAAAGAGAGGGATTGGGACAGGGACGGTAGAAGAGATAAGCATAGGGACAGATACAAGGATGAGATGGATGATAGGAGAGACAGACGCAGAGACAGGGATAATGACGATAGAAATGATTCCAGGAGTAGGGCAAGACACAGGGATAGGCATACAGGAGATGGGAGAGATGGATATGAAGAGAACGATTATGATAGGGATTCTAGAGAGGATAAAAGAGACAATAAGAACCGGCAGGACAGCTTTCACCATTCAGATGAGCCCGAACTGTTTAAGGTTTATGCAGGAAGGGTATCCAGAGTGATGGACACGGGCTGCTTTGTCCAGCTGAATGATTTTAGAGGCAAAGAAGGATTGGTCCATGCCTCTCAGATTTCCAGTCGAAGGGTTGCAAATGCAAAGGAAGTAGTGAAGAGGGATCAGGAGGTATTTGTGAAGGTCATTTCAATGTCAGGCCAGAAAATGAGTCTTTCAATGAGGGATGTTGATCAGAACACTGGAAAAGATCTCCTTCCAATGAAGAAGAGTACAGATGATGATGCTTTGAGGGCAAACCCTTCAGGCACAAACCAGGGTCCTGTAACAAGGACAGGACTTTCAGGGATTAAAATTGTGGAAGAAGACAATGCCATCCCTTCAAGAAGACCCTTGAAGCGAATGAGCTCACCAGAAAGATGGGAAGCAAAGCAATTGATTGCTTCAGGTGTTCTAGATGTAAGGGAATATCCTATGTATGATGAAGAGGGGGATGGGTTGCTCTATGAGGAAGAGGGTGCTGAAGAAGAGCTTGAGATTGAGCTGAATGAGGATGAGCCAGCTTTCTTGCAAGGGCAGAGCAGATACTCTATAGATATGTCACCAGTGAAGATCTTCAAGAATCCTGAGGGTTCATTGAGTCGTGCAGCAGCACTGCAATCTGCTCTCATTAAGGAACGGAGAGAGATGAGGGAGCAGCAGCAGCGGACAATGCTTGACTCCATCCCAAAAGATCTGAACCGTCCTTGGGAGGACCCAATGCCTGAGACAGGGGAGAGGCATCTTGCACAAGAGCTGAGGGGTGTGGGTCTGTCAGCCTATGACATGCCTGAATGGAAGAAGGATGCTTATGGGAAAGCCTTGACATTTGGGCAGAGATCAAAGCTTTCCATACAGGAACAAAGACAGAGTTTACCCATTTATAAATTGAAGAAAGAACTGGTTCAGGCGGTACATGATAACCAGGTGTTGGTTGTCATTGGAGAAACTGGATCAGGCAAAACAACACAGGTAACACAGTATCTAGCTGAAGCAGGATACACAACTAGGGGTAAGATTGGATGTACTCAGCCTCGTAGGGTGGCTGCTATGTCTGTTGCAAAGAGAGTTGCAGAAGAGTTTGGGTGTCGTTTAGGTGAGGAAGTTGGATATGCTATTCGGTTTGAGGATTGCACTGGACCAGATACAGTCATTAAGTACATGACTGATGGTATGCTCCTTAGGGAAATTCTGATTGATGAGAGTCTTTCCCAGTACTCTGTGATCATGCTCGATGAAGCTCATGAGAGGACAATCCATACAGACGTGCTTTTTGGCTTATTGAAGCATCTTGTTAAACGGAGACCTGACCTTCGTTTGATTGTCACATCTGCCACATTGGATGCAGAGAAATTCTCTGGTTATTTCTTCAATTGTAATATATTCACCATTCCTGGAAGAACATTTCCAGTTGAAATCCTGTATACAAAGCAGCCAGAAAGTGATTATCTAGATGCAGCATTAATTACTGTCATGCAGATCCACTTGACAGAACCTGAGGGGGACATACTTCTATTTTTAACTGGTCAAGAAGAGATTGATCATGCTTGTCAGTGTCTTTATGAAAGAATGAAAGGCCTGGGGAAGAATGTGCCAGAACTGATAATATTACCAGTCTATAGTGCCCTTCCTAGTGAAATGCAATCAAGGATTTTCGAACCTGCTCCACCGGGAAAGAGAAAAGTGGTTGTGGCTACGAATATTGCTGAGGCTTCTTTGACTATTGATGGGATATTCTATGTTATCGATCCTGGATTTGCAAAGCAGAATGTTTATAATCCCAAACAAGGACTTGATTCGCTGGTCATAACTCCTATTTCACAAGCATCTGCCAAGCAACGTGCTGGACGTGCTGGGCGTACAGGACCTGGTAAATGTTATCGTCTTTACACTGAGAGTGCATACCGTAATGAGATGTCACCCACTACAATTCCAGAAATCCAGAGAATTAACCTTGGGCATACCACACTTACAATGAAGGCTATGGGTATAAATGACCTTCTGTCCTTTGATTTTATGGATCCCCCTTCCCCTCAAGCTCTGATCTCTGCCATGGAGCAACTTTACAGTCTTGGAGCTCTTGATGAGGAAGGGCTTTTGACCAAATTGGGAAGGAAGATGGCAGAATTTCCACTGGAGCCACCTTTGTCTAAGATGCTCCTTGCTAGTGTAGACCTTGGATGCAGCGATGAGATTTTAACTATCATTGCAATGATTCAGACAGGAAACATATTTTACAGACCCAGGGAAAAACAAGCTCAAGCAGATCAGAAGAGGGCCAAGTTTTTCCAGCCAGAAGGAGACCATCTGACTTTACTTGCTGTTTATGAGGCCTGGAAAGCGAAAAACTTTTCTGGGCCTTGGTGCTTTGAGAATTTCGTTCAGTCTCGATCTTTGAGGAGAGCACAGGATGTCAGAAAGCAGCTTCTTACCATCATGGACAGGTATGATGATTCTCCAGTTTCTTTTGTTTAGCCATGGTATTGATGAAATCTTTGATGTTAACTATAAAGTAATAAAATAGTTGATGTTTTCATTTCTTCTCTTAAGATTTTTTTTGCCATACAATTGAGCCCTGTTTGCTGATGACATCATATCATCATTTATTATCTTCCAAGCCTTATCCCAAATATATGCGCTTGGCTACATGAATCCTGTTTCCCCAGTCTGTTCTATTTAATGCCATATCCATTGTTAAATTATTGGCACTTAAATCATTTCTTACTACTACCCATGCCTTTTTAGTCTACCCCTTGCCCTTATAGGTTCTAGCCCTTCAACTTGAATCACTTCTTATGGGTGCTGTTGATGGCCTTCTACGCAGATGATCAAACCCTCTTAGTCTAATTTCTCTCATTTTATCACCTAATATTGGAGCTACTCTTAAGTCCGACCTAAGCTGATGACACTACAAACAAACAAATAACAAAGAAAAAAAGTTAGAAATGATAGCAAAAAGAATCCAAAATCCACCAAGAATTGAACTAATGATTAATTATTTGCATATATTCATTTGTTCCTACATATAATAATTATTGTTGGTTGGATCTGCATTGTATACATTTTGTTATTGTTGTCATCTTTCTAGTAAAGTGATTAATTCCCCTATATCCTTACTCTTTTTTTTAATGAACGGGAAGTTTCTTATGATCTAGAAAATTCTCTTATTATGCTCTTTTTTTGTTCTAATTTTCCTGTCTTTTATGTGCTTGAAGTGTTGAAAATGTTGCACTCAAACCCATCATGCACTGTTCCCGTTTGTTCACTTTTACTGTTTTACATGAATCCTACAAGTCCAATCACACGGGAGACAGTTATAACCATAAATAATAAAATATTTCCTGTTCAAGGACCGTCTGTCTAAACACACACTGGTCGTCTAGTATTTGGTTCACAAGTCGAAGTGGGTGGTGAGGTTATTCTTATGCTTTTACTGCCAATTGCTTCAGCTTCCTACTTCCTGTGTAGGGGTGGAAAATGGGTGGGTTGGGTTGGGTGTGGGTTGAGTACCAATCCAACAATATTGACCCACTAGCCCATTTGCCCACCCATGTTAGTGGACCCACCTTAACCCACCCATTTGACCCTCTAATTCAAATTTTCAAATTAGACTTTTTTTATTTTTTTTCTATTCTAATTGCAAAAAAAAAAAAAACATACAATTATATATTTCAATTACAAAAACATAAAAAAAATTCAATTTTTTCAAATAAAAATAAAAATGCGTAATAATACAATAAATGACAAAAAATATATATTCCTTGTAAATCAGAAATTGCAGAAAAAATTAGAAAACAATAAAATTAAATAAAAGAAAAGATAAATTGTAAAAGCATAGAAAATTGAAGAAAATACAAAAAATTGCAGGAAAATGCTAAAAATTGCAGAAATGCACAAAATTGATAGAAATTGCTGAAATCATACAAATAATAAAAATTTCCAAAAAATTTATTTTTATCTAAAAAATCAGAAATTTCAAAATAATAAATTAAATATAAAATCCAAAAAAATTGTATGTTTCAACTAAAAACAATAATCACAAAAAATACAGAAAATGATAATAGAAATCTCCAGAAATTATACGTTTCAGGTAAAATAGAAATGATTACAGAAGAATGATGAAAATTTTTATATATATTTCAACAAAGAATATAATAAAAGAAAAATTACAGAAAATGATTAAATATAATTGACCGCGGCAGTCACAGAAAACGATTTATCTAAAAAAAACTAAAAAATACATTTTGACTGCGGTGGCGCCTCCTAGATCAGATGGTCCCATTGCACTCGCCGGCATCATCTTGCTCGCCCCTGTTGCTCCTTCCTCCGTTCAATCATCGGCATCAATAACGCTGACAGTAAGCTGGAACCTTCATTTTGCCACTTATTTGAGATCATGGTGCAACGATTCAACAGATTGATGTCGTTGCTGGTGGAGGCGAGAAATGGAGGCAGCGATTTGAGCAAGAAACAATGCACTTGAGCAAGCCCTAAATAGTGAGAATGGTGGTGGCAGGAGTGATCGTTGGTGGTTTTGCAAAGTCCTAAACAGAGAGAGAAGAAAATCCCAACTGAGAAGAAGAGAGAAGAAGAAAGCCCTAACTAATAAACAGAGGAAAAGATTCGAGGGTCAATGGGTAACCCTTGAGCCAACCCCACCCTGACCCTTTCCCCCTGACCCTAATGGGTCACTCGACCCATGTTGACTCATCATTAGAATGGGTGGGTTGGGTGGGTCAGAATTGCCAGCCCTATTCCTGCGTTTTCCTTGAGTGATTTGTATATTAGACTCAAGATTTAGGTCCTTTGAATTATAATGCTATGTATAAGGTGAAACAATGAACCCCATTGAATAATACTTAAATACTTAGGAATCCATTTATCAAAAAAAAGAATAATACTTAGGAATCCAGTCCTTTTATTTTTCAATATATAGATATAAAATTTGCTAGTAATTTCATATTATATTGAGTCCTGGCACTGGTCATTTGCATGGAGGAGAAAACAAAACACAAGGCTTCTGCACCATCTCAGTTAAAATATATATATTTTGGGAGTTGTTCTAATCCATAAATGTTGCATTTTCAGGTACAAGTTGGATGTTGTGAGCGCTGGGAAAAATTTCACAAAGATTAGGAAGGCAATTACAGCAGGATTCTTCTTCCATTCTGCCAGAAAGGATCCGCAGGAGGGTTACCGAACATTAGTTGAAAACCAGCCAGTCTATATTCATCCCAGCAGTGCTCTTTTCCAGAGACAACCAGACTGGGTCATCTACCATGAGTTGGTGATGACTACAAAGGAGTACATGCGTGAGGTTACTGTTGTTGACCCGAAATGGCTAGTTGAACTCGCACCGAGATTCTTCAAGGTTGCTGATCCAACCAAGATGAGCAAGCGCAAACGTCAAGAACGCATTGAACCGCTTTATGATAGATATCACGAACCCAACTCTTGGCGATTAAGCAAACGGCGCGCTTGACAGTTCTTATCGGCTGTTTTACCATGTTCCATTTTTCCTCTTCCATTTAACTGTAAATATTTTCATCAATGGTTAACTACTTTAGATTAATTCCTTGTCTGGGTCTGTTCTTTTGTAACGTTTTTTGTGGATGATCCTGTTTCCTGAACATCTTCTATATTGGAGATGGAAGAGTTGTCATAAATCTATACCTATTATAAAAACGAGAATGGTGCTCTGAGCCTAATTTTTTGTATTCCAAGTCTGCTTCTACCCTTCTTGTTTTCAGTCCCCTTACAGAAATTATCACTCACCCCAATGGATTTCAATAGGGATGCATGCCCAAATTGTATTAAACATTGCGTTTCTTTTTAGCAATTGTAAAGGTCCGTGATCTTTATCTCTCGCGCACACACAACTTCATTCTTGTTGCTTATTTAGTTTTAATGGGTATTGGTTAAACAAGTTAGGGTTTTGAGTTAAATGTAGATTGTGCTTTTCTGATTTTATCTTTAATTAGGTTTAGATTTGTGGACGCAAATCCATTGCTATCTCCAGAAGCGGCAATGACAGTGGGAGCGACTGATTCTTTCTTTTTCAAGGCACTTCGTGGAGTAACACTGATATCGAGTATTGGTCGTACGGTATCTTTTGGTCTTGATACACCCTATTTACAGGTGTTTCAGGACCCATTTATTTCAATAAAAAAAGACTTGGAAAGTGAAAACTTTCCGAAATTTGTTATCAGATGGTATTTGGTTGCATGCAAAATGGCTACAGAAAACATTCACTTTTCAAAAAAAAAAGGGTATAAAACTACAAATTAAAGGAACGTTGCCTTCTAATTTTCTGCACAGTAATTGGTTCTTCCGGATCATATTCTGCAACACATTTTTCAATTACTCAGATTTGTTTTCCATGTTCAATGAAACAGGAAAAATTTTGATACGGTTTTCTGTTCTTTCAACACCAAATTCTACTAGGCCATAACTAGTTCTGGCTTTGCAATTTGGAAAGAGCACGAGTGCATCACCATCGTAAGACTTGAGATTGGCCATAGTATTGAACAACGCGATTCATTTAGTTAAAATTCGAGCAAATTATACTTCTAGGTTGACCTCAGTGGGGTCTTTACAGAGATATATGGTGAAAAGTTACTGCTTTGCCTATCTTTGATTTTTCATTCTCTGGCACTCTCATATTTCCGATCACTTTGTTTTGTCAATGAAAGGGTAGTGACACTGTAATTTTAGAAAAACAGAACCACCAAAAGGAGCATGGTCAACTCCTATCACTAAGCCAGCAGTGACTCAACAGAACTAGGTCGTGCTCTGAATGAACTGGAACTGCACCCCTGGCATTGCTGGTGTAATTGAAATCTTTCAATTGTGCACTTATCCTTCTATACTTAAATGTGTTATATAACCTACAAATGTTAGGTTTCAAAGAGCTTTTATTGTGAATTGTTGCAATTGCCTTTCTCCTTCCTGAAAATGCATAAAGCTCAACTCAACTCCATTAGATCTAATACTGAAGAGCTACCATAAAAACATATTCTTCCGGTTTTTGTCACATAAGGTGAAAATTTAATTACCAGAGAAAATCTAAATGTGGCATTTCCATACTAAAGCATTTCTCAATGAATTTGCCTATTTCAGTTTTCAAGGAGATTGATTAAGTGGAGCCACAATTGACAGATGCAATTGCAATCATCAACACCATGATAACAAGCAGAACAATGGACTAATAAGAATTACATGATATCACTGTTACACATTTGATTCTGTAAGTGGGGAGTGGTAATTTTGACATGACCAACCAACTGCTTCTTGGTTATTCCAGGTTTGGGATGGCTAATCTCATCCATTCAAAATGGGATCATATTTGAGTGAATCCAGTTTCAAACGAGGATCAATTCAGTTTCCACCACATTCTTTCTTTATAGAAGATCACAACTAACAGGCTGGGATTTTTTTTGGCTGTTAATAACCTGGTAACAATCCAGCCCCGTAACCCAACCAGTCAGTCAACCATTGCCGCCTTTAGTTACAGCAAGAGAGATAGGACCAACAAAAGCAAGATTTGCAGATTAGTCGGCCTATAGATGTCCCTATAGCGACACAATGAACACACATAAAGCCTAATTCTATCAGACTATCCCCAATGTTGGTAACAGAAAAACAACATACAAAATCTATTTCTGTTCTCCACAATAAAACCTTGAAACATAAATTGAACAACATAAAAAAAAGGGAGCAACCGGAAAGCCAAAATGAAAAAAAGATATAAACTTCAGTACCTTTGATCACGAGGATGCAAAAGAGCTGGTGAACCCACTTTTAAGGAGTCTCTCTACGTACTTCCCAAGTATATCCACCTCCAAATTCACCTTCTGCCCAATCTTCTTCAGAGGAATGACTACCTTCTGCTGTGTATAAGCAACCAACATGAAATTAAAGCATTCCTCCTCATCAAACACCTTGACGACAGTCAAGCTTGTCCCGTCCACAGCTATAAACCCTTTCGGCACAATGTACTTCAACAACTCCGGCGACGTTTTAACCTTCACCCACAGAGAATCTCCTTCTGGCTCCATGGAAACAATCTCACCAGTTCCATCAACGTGGCCCTGGACGAAATGCCCACCCATACGAGTAGACGGTTGGAGGGATCGCTCCAAATTAACGAGAGAACCCGGAACAAGCTCAATGAGTGAAGTCTTCCGGAGGGTCTCAGGCGAGAGACCCACCGAGAATTCTGACGTCTCCTTGTCGAATTCGGTCACGGTGAGGCAGGTGCCATTGACGGCGATGCTGTCCCCAAGCTTGACATCTTCAAGAACTGTTTTTGCTGAGATTTTCATCTCAAACCCGCCGTTCTTGACGAAACCCAGTTGCTTGATTTCGCCCATCTCTTCGACAATTCCAGTAAACATCGACTGAATTTGATTATAACGAGAGAGGTTGCAGCGGTCAAGATATTTGACTTGGAATTTGGGTCTGTGGCTAGTGAAGAAGGTAAAGGACGATCTGAAGCTGAGATGGGTTGCAGAGGAAACACGCAACTGAGGATTTGAGATGAGGTTCTTTGGTGGTTGATCAAACCTTAGATATTTGGATAACGAGAATGTGAGATAACAGCAAGAACAAACCGCCATTTTTCTCCTCGTTCTTGGAAGGAAAAAAAAAAGGGTAAAATACAAAAATCTCCCCTCAAGTTTCTGACAATCATAGGAACCTTTCCTATAGTTTTATTTTAACAAAAGCCTCCTCTTTATTTTTGAAAAATTCAACAAATACCTCCCTTCCGTCAATGATCAAGACGGAAAACGTAAAGAGATTATCATTTTTTCAAAATACCTATTTTACCCATCTCTCTATGATCGGCTCGAATACTGTTCATCTTCTTCCTCACACGCATTGCGGCAGAATGGCGGTGCACTCTCCCCTCCAGAAGATTGCAATAGACTTCTCCATCAAGGCACTCCACTTACCTCCTCACAACAAGAATAGATTCATCGAAATCCAAAAAGGCTTCCCCTATTACCTTTTGAAAAGGACAATGGCGTCGTTGGTTCTCGGAGACCGAAATCCAAAGAAATCACTTCTAGGTACATGTCCCCTTCCACTTCCACCTCTTCTATTTCTTCCTCTTCTTCTAGACAATGCCCACCTCCTCTTGTTTTGAGGTCCACTACCTTGACAACCGCTTCAACACCATTGTCGTCTTTGATCAAACAGTCTCAGTCTGCTGAGTAGAGGCGTCTGGTCACTCCTCGACCCACCACCCAACTTGCCTGATTCGATGAGGATGGGCAATGCTGCCGAAGTTTCAGTAGCTTCAAGAGTTTATTAGTTTCGTTTCATGGGGAGTTGTTCTCACTTCCGATTAGTAAGATGAAGGCTGCTCCAACGCCCAATTTGGCTAATACTAGAAAGACTACACCGGAGCAGAGGAGGACAACGCCATTGATAGGGAAGATTGATGGTCCTGGAGGAATAGATCAGATGGAGAACTCAAAATCCATTGATCAGCAACGTTGGCTGGGCAGAACTAGAACGACAAGTCCTTTAACAAGAAGTTTAGATTACACTATTGACAAGAGAAAAACTCATTGGATCTAGAACCGTGGTTCATGCATTGCAGCAATCAATGATCTAGAACCGTGGTTCATGCATTACATCGGGATACAAGCATTGCCGACTTTGTAAAGACTGCTCATCATGCAATGGATGCCAATTCCACAAACTCCCGTTGAGGTTTGTAACCGCAGGTTTTTTTTTTTTCAAAATTACATGGGGGTTTGTTAAATTAAAATCATAGTTCATTCTTTTCTCAGCAATCTTTCTCTGACTCTCCTTTTGTTTTCATTCCAATATTCTATTTCCACCTAAATCAGGTCCTTTAAGACCTTGAGTTGATCTCTTTTTCTGGGAGGAGAACATAGGTGCATTCTCGATCTTGAATTTTCTCTTTTGATTTGTCTGGTAGAAATTTGTTTTTTTGAGAGTTTGGTGTAGGGTCCTTGCATCCCCTTTTTTTCCCTTGCAAAGTTTGTATTATACAGATGAGTTGCTTTTCTTGTACGAGTCCTCAGGGAAAGGATGTAAGAAAAATTGAAGACAGTAACAACGTTCGATCTCGCTCTCGCCATTTCTGTAGTTCTTCAGGTCACTCTCTATTCCTTCATTTCTCTTTGTCGATTCAAACCTTCTGTTGATCTCCTTACCATTACTTTGGCTTACAGGAACCCGTTTGCAATGGATGCCAATTCCAAAAATGGGTCATTAGTTCCCTTCGATCTCACTGCATTTGATATTGAGAGTGTCTCCTCTGGTAGAACTTCTAGAGTACAGGAGCGCAATGGGGTTTCTCAAGCTTGGGTTGGGCCTCATGGAATCAATGTACCTGCTAGGTTTTGGTAGGAAACAAATAGCCGGTTGCGGCATTTACAAGACCCTGGTTTGCCATTGTCGACGAACACTAGTTCAAGGATGACAGCTCTACCAAAACTTATTTCATCCAAGAAACCATTGAGTTTAAGCGATAGTCCCATATCATCTCCTCGGACTATCTCTACTACCGGCAGCAGGACGTTGTCAGATATTGGTGGGTTGCAGCATCTTTCGTGATGAGGAGGAACAAAGTGGCTTGTGGGGAAGCCTTAGACAGAGAAAAGAAGAAGAGGGAGAGCAAGAGGAGACGTAGAGATGCCATTGATGAATAATGAAGAATGATAGAGAGAGGGGGAATGATGAATAGTGCTATTTCGTGTTGGTGGAGAGAGAGAGAGAGAGAGAATCAGAGGGAAATTCAAGAAGAGGGAAGGTTGGAGGGGGAGTGCACCACCATTCTGTCATTGTGAGTCGTGAGGAAGAAGATGAATAGTGTTCCAGATGCACATTAATTCGTAAAAGGGTAAAATAGGTATTTTGAAAAAATATCATCTCTTTAACATTTTATGTCTTAATCATTGACAGAAGGGAGGTATTTGCTGAATTTTTCAAAAATAAACGGGAGGCTTTTCCTAAAATGAAACTATAGGGGAGGTTTTTATGATTGTTAGAAACTTCAAGGGAGGTTTTTGTATTTTACCCAAAAAAATAAAAAAAGATTCTTACTATGATACCGAAAAGATATGATATCGGAAAAACTTTAGACTTTAAGGTGAAAATTTGGTTTAAAGGTTTCAAGGTGTCATTTTTTTTTCTGTTAGTAAAAAAATAAAAACCAAAATAGATATAAAAAGAAAGGGGCTTTTGTATAAAAATTAACAAAGTTACGATTATTGACAAAATCAGATATTTTTGAAAAAAAAAATTCAAAACAGTGAATCGTACAAAAAGCTTATTATTTATGACCAAATTTCCCTTATTAAAATCCCATCCATGGTTTTCAAAACCGGACTAGACCGGGAAAACCGGGACCGGTTCCATTTCCCCCCAAACTGGATTTTCTCAAAAAACTGTTGATTTTGGTCAGCAAACCACTGAACTGGGTGGTTAACCGTTTGAACCATTTTGACTGTTTTCTATTGTTTTTAAAATTTTTTAAAATTTTATATTTTTATGTCAGAATGGGCCGACCATTCGACCCGATAACCGGACCCCTAACCGGTTCGGTCTCTGAGTCGATTTTAAAAACCATGATCCCATCCATTAATCATTAGGCCAAACTTTTTCTTTTTTTCTTTCATTATCTCTCTTTGGTGTCTTTCTTTTTTTATCTCCCTCCTCACTTTGTTAGACCATTTGTTTATTTTTCTATCATTTTTTTCATATTTTTCTTGTATGTTGATATGAAGTTGGAGGCTTCTATATTGTAGAAAACATGGCTCAAGCTCCTTACAATGGGAAGATAGGACTTGTGTAGCCGACTACAAATATCTCTTGCAAGAATGCCCTCTATACTTCCTAGAGAGTAAAAACCCTAGAAATTCATCGTTGTCTTGCAACTTTACGTGTTGTTGTAGTCATGGAGACTGCTAGAACGATAAAGGATGTTTTGCCTCATGAATTCGTGAAAGCGTATGTTGCTCATCTCAAATGATCGGGGAAAATGGAGCTTCCTTGCTCACCAGATTGATATTATGAAACACCATCCGGTCTTAGGAATCATACAAAACCTTGTGGTTTATTGGGTTCTAGGTGTATTTGGTGGTATAACTACAACTAGATCGTCAGGGCGATAGATGTTTCCAACTATAAATGATGTTCCAAACTTGCAAGCAATCATCCAGTCTTTTCAATGTCTTATGGTTTTTAAATCTTTAATACACTATCCAGTCTTCCCCATACCAGATGGTCTATGCATCTATGAAAATCATATATAACCATGTGGTTTGTTTGGTTTTAAAGGAATTTGAGTGTGTTAGATCACCTGTATAATTGATTATTGTAACTAGGGGTAAGCAAATGGGTAGGTTCTATGTAAAACCAACCTAAAACCAACCTTAAACTGACCCTATCCAATTTGTTAAAGGTCCTTTGCTTTTGATAATTGTCTAGATTAATAAATTGTATGACAGTCCTATTTGAATAAAGCGTCAAGTTTTGCATTTGATAGGGCCATTAACTTTGGCATGGCCACTCGAACTTCTGCTGATATGATGACACTCACTACAACTGCTGCAACATGTAACGTATTACATCCAATCTTACTATAATTCAAGCTCTTCAGTTCAGATTGACATGAGCTACAAGCTGATTAGTAGAAGCCAAAACTTGGATTCACTCATCCATTCAATGCATCTCACTCCTCAGTGATAAAACCAGGCTGAAGTGGGTGCTTTAAGTCTGAATTATGCCACAGATTTGAACAGTAGTAATTGAACTATTTCAATATCCTGATTATTGTTCTAAGCTTGAAATCTGGTGCATCATGAACAGTAAGGCATTCACATAGACTGATAGAAATTTGTGTTTATGTGCATTAATTCTCCATGCATATACATTAAGTAGACGTAGTTGAATCCATAGAAGCACTCCATGCATGCAAGTATACGCCTAGTTTCTTTCATTTAACCAAGGTTTTGTTTTTTCTATAATTTGATTGCTTTGTAGTTGTTGTAGTTGCTAATCTGGGTATTGACGCTACTAGGTCTAAGAGGAGTTGCAGTGCTTAAATCAAGAGCTACAGCTGATACATGCTTCTCAAGGGAAAAAGAAATGCTTGCCCGAGGGACCCAACTATCAGTGTGCACATCGTTCGGTGAGCAAGAGACTATTTGAATGAAAGAGAGAGAGAGAAGGTTCTTAGTTGATAATTTCTATGGATTTCATGCTGGGCGTACACAATTTAGGTTGGTATGCATCTACATCAAGAACAATAAGCTCATCCATAGACTGCTGGGAAAGTAGACTGGGAAAGAAATGCCTAGGAGGATTTCTAACAACTTCTAAGGAGTGTAAGATCTCTTCACCTTTATAGCATGTTTATATGTATGTAATTTGTGTCTCAGAGAATGCATTTTACTGTAGAAATGGTGCCCTCTTTTAGATTAATTTATTATTTGATTTGTTTAGTTTTCTGCTCTGTCCAATGTTGTTCTTATTGTTCAGCCCAACTCTACTTGGGTTTTCACACTCATTTACTTAATTTTCTCAGACAAGATTATCAATGTGATGGAGGAAAGAAAGGAAGTTCAAGGTTTCTACTGGCTAAGCCTTAATACCAAGTGGAGGCAATATCTATTTATTGTTCGAAGATGAGAAGCAACGTAATGTCCGGCAATCAACCACCTCGCACCTGTTGCATAACCAGAAATGCCATTGGTGATCAATCCCATCAAAGAACAAGATCTATCTTTCCACTGTTACATATAAATAACATAGATTTGATTTGCATTGGAGAAGCAGAAACCTCTCCTCACAGAATGTGAGCTATATGAATAGAAGTGCATGTATGTAAGATATGAAACAATATTTGGACATATATATGAATAGACGTCCACGGACATATATATGATCATAAAAGTATTCAACTAATTAAAACATTTCTGATTGAGAGGATAATGTAGGGAGAGAGCTGTAGACTTTATGCAATGGATGCATTGCCTTGCTGTTGCCAGTCTTCTCTTGGATATGTGGGTGGATACATCGGACCAAATTTATGTGCTAATTGTATTATTTATGATATTAATTTGGAAATTGTAATATATTTTTAACATATTTGTGTATAAATACAGTTGGGATGTAATTCAACAACCGTTTACAAATATTTATGAGAAACATTATTCAATTGTCGCCACTTTACAATTAGCAACGATTGACTTAATTGCTGTGTATGTAACTTTAAGGTAACAAATTCTTGATTGTTGTTAATTCAACAACAATTCATAAAAAATTGTTGCCATAAATATTTATAAGAAATAATTGTTCAGTTGATCGTTATATAAAGAACTTTGGGGCAAATTTATAATTAGCAACAACTAACATAATTGTTAGGGATGATACCATTAGGCAACAAGTAATCGGTTGTTGCTAAAAAACTATGTAGGTAACCATTTTATATATTGTTGCTAAAACAATTTGTTTGGCGACGGTTTTAAATGGTTGTTTCCAAACATTATTTTTGTCAACAATTGGACTGACTGTTGTAAAAAACATATTTCGCAACACTTGGTTGTTTTAAAACACTTTTAACAACGACTTCGCTAGCAATGGTTTATCCTAAAGGTCAATTTTCTATATTGGAAACAATATTAGAAACAGTTCTTTTAGTTGTAAGTAAAACATTTAGCAACAGTTCTTTTAGTTGTTTAGCAACAGTTTTTTCTACATTAGAAACAATATTTGGACCGTTGCTAAAGGTCAATTTTCTTGTAGTGGTAGGGTCTAGTTCCAAATTCTTAGAATCGACCCCTACCCAAATCAATGGTTTATCTATCCTACCCAAACCGACCCAATGAATTAGCCTTGGTTGGCCTTGGTGGAATTGGCCTTGGAATCGAACTTGCCTTGAAATAAACTTCAAAATATTTTTAAGAATGTGAACATTTTAACTTAGGCACTCATTGTTACAAAAGTCATGGTTTCACTTGACCATTGAGTTACTTAAGTAATTTGATCATTTGTTTTCATTTTAATATTTGAATGTGTATAATAAATAATATAAAAGGTAATTTATAAAGTTTAAATTATAATATGATAAATTTGGAGCCATATATTAATATATTATAATAATCTACATATTAAGTTACTCAATTTAATCAATAAACATAATATAAGTTTTAAATTATAAATTATCATTATTGAAAACCAACTTTTTAAAGGACATGTTTCTTTTTTTTAAGAGGGAGAGTAAAAAAAGAACAGGTTCCATGGGTAAACCCTAGAACTGACCCCAGAACCGTTAAGGCCACAATCGACCTTAGAATCGATCTTTACAGGGTAGGTTCTGGTTCCAAAAACTTGGAACCGACCCCTATAGGGTAGGTTCCAGGTTCTACCATGGAACCAAACCAAACCGACCCGTGCTCACTTCTAATTGTAACTATAATTGATGACTCAAAATTGTAAGCAACCATCTAGCATGTATAGTGCTGAATGGTTTCTAAGTTTGTAAAACACAATCTGGTTTCTATTATACTAGATGGTCTGTACAATTGTGGGAATCATATAAAACTTTGTGTCCTATTGGGTTTTAAATGAATTTGAGAGTGTAAATACTATTTTGTCACATGAGTGATATATATTTGCAATCGCAAATTATGATTCAAAACTACAATTAACCATCCCGTATTTGTAATATCGGATGGTTACCAAGCCTGTAAAATACCATCCTATTGTCAAGTTGTTAATTGTGTGTCTAAATTTTTTCCATGCAATAATGCATAAGTGAAGTGATTTCTTGTACCAAAGTTTTAGCGACCTGTTTGACCTGTATGGATGCCCTTTTTAAGATTTCTACAAGAATTTATGCTAAAAGTGGAATCCAACAAGAGTGGTTTTTACCAATGAATTCATTATCAAATGGGACCTCTATCAATACAAGGTGGTGGTGGGATTTATATTCCATTAAAAAGTTAGAAACAACGAACACATAGATAGAAAGAGAGAACACCCTCAACTATAGAACATGTTATTTCAATATGGTCCTTTGAGCTTATAGGGGCGAGCTAAGAACCAACAGAGGCATGGAAAAATGGCACAGACTCCCTTTTTGCTTTCGTTCTTTCAGATTGAGATGCCAATAGAGTCATAAAGTAGGTTTGCTTATGGGAGAGATAGATTGGAGATTGGGGGAGAGAGGTATAGAAAATAGTGAGAAGAATCAGAGAGATAGAGATTGATGGTGCGCAATCTGGAAGCTCCTAGCTAGAGGATGATCTAGACCTTAGTCGTGTAGCGAGTTGGACCAAGCTACAAGACATAGGATTAGAGCACCCGGGGCGGTTAACCCGATAAGGTCGCTCCGATGCTTAAGTTAGTACTATGTTGTGATTGTGAGCTAGAATTTGAGTGCTAGAGAGCTTGGATGCAAGTACCTGGACCATGGAGGGGTTGACGCTTTTATATAGCCGAGTTATTGTGGGTTTCCCAGAACAATTCCGAGATCTGCGGCCTGAATGGACGAGATCCATTCCTGCTTTAGTCGGGGAGTAACGTATCAGTCAATGAACTTCATTATCACCGTCCGATTCGGACGGGGAGAAGATAAGGCTTGCCGTTATGCAGTATGATCCTGCAATATCCGAAGTCTGTTGGGAAGCTACTTTGATTTATTACGTGTCACTTCGGTTCTCAAGAGCAAGGATGCAGTGTTCACAGAAGAGGTCGCTCGTTGGGCCGACTTGCTAGTTGCTCAGCTCGGGGCCCGAGCGGCCACACACCGTATGGTGGTACGTTCTTGAACTTGTCTTTCAAATTGTCTTGTACTTAGATATTTTGTATACCGATACTCGTTTTCTTCTCTTGGTAGGTGAACTCCTCCATCCACACCTGGCTTATCAGTCCAAGGTGAATCTAAAGCGGGCTCTTGAAGTCGATGAGTCTTCTCGAAATGCCCACGCCGAACTGAACTTAGCTTGCAACAAAATTAACCAACTGAAGGACGACGCACGAGCTAAGAAGGAGCTGCTAACTCTGCTGATGTCAGAGAAGAAGGAGCTCGAAGAGCATGAAATGGCATTGAAGAGGGAGGTCGAGAACCTCGAGGCCCACGTGAAGGAATGAACCGAACTACTACTTCAGGCGATGGAGGAGGCCAAGGTTAAGGCAGTTGAGGAGTACAAGTCCTCAGTGGAGCTTCGGGAAAGGCTGGTCGAGGCAGGGACAGCGGGTTACCGCAAGGGGTTCAAACTAAGTAGGTGGTTGACCCGGCGTGAATTTCCCCACCTCGACCTCAACGCCATAACCACGTCAAAGATCACCGAGGAGATGGCCATCAAAGCTGCAAAAGATCCGGACTTCGAAGCGGAGAGTGATGGCGACCTGCTTGATGACAAGGAAGAGGAGACCAGTGCTGGCGAGGACCGTATGGTGACAGATCCTCTTGCCAAAGTCTCCAATAAGGATGAAGAGCCCCAAACAAATTGAAGCCTCTTTCCTTAGACCTCCCCTCCTTTTGTAATGCTCAATGTTCCGAGCCTCCAAGCTCGGTCAGTTGTAATCTTTCTCTTTTTTTTTGTACTTGAAGTTCTTTATTAATGAAATACAAGTGTTTTGCAATTTTGTGTGCCAAGTTTTCTAAGTGTAGATTACTCCCGAGCTGGTGAGCTCGACACTAATAGGAATACTCTAATCGCCTTTGTATGCCAGGGCGAAGAGACACTGTAGGGTACATACCCGACCTATCTGTGACTGGGTCACTTTGCTTTATGCCAAAGAGACTGGATTTTAAGTTGCCTGTGCCGAAGAGGCGACTACGACTTATCGTGCCGAGGTCTGTTATCAGCTCGACACCATAGCCCTTAGGCTTTTGGGAGTCTCTTATGGTCCTCTCTCCAACTCGTTGTCTATTTGACCAGTTTGGTAATTTCATGAGTGACTCATACTTGGAGTTGTGGATTCATACATAGTATCTTCTTAAGTTGTCGATGTTCCATGCTCGAGATACTAGTTTCCCTTTCAAAGTCTCGAGCTCATACGTGCCTTCCCCGTACCCGTCTTATACGGTACGGACCTTCCTAGTTCGGTTTGAGCTTACCCACACTGGGCTCAGGTACCATAACTTTCCGTAGGACTAGATCGCCAACACGAAACTGTCATTTATTGACCCTAACATTATAATACCGACCTACTTTCTGTTGGTATGTCATAGTATGGATGTAGGTCAGGTCTCGTACCTCTTCTACAAGGTTGAGGTTGGTACAGATCTCGTCATTATTTGTTTCCTCATCATAAGCCTCAAGGCGCAACGTGGACACTTCGATTTCTAGTGGGATCACCGCTTCTGTACCATATGTGAGGTTAAAGGGGGTCTCACCTGTCGCTGTCTTGATGGTAGTCCGGTAGGCCCAAGGAACACTGGGTAGCTTGTCCACCCACAACCCTTTAGCTCGTGCAAGATGAGTTTTCAACCCGCGAATGATGGCTCTGTTCGTTACTTCGGCTTGCTCGTTTGCTTGTGGATGTACTACCGATGTGAAGTTCTGTTGAATCCCCATCTCAGCGCACCAGTTCTGAAATTTAATATCTTTAAAGTGCTTCCCGTTATCCGAAATCAAGATTTTGGGGAGTCAGAAACGACATATGATGTTTTTCCAAAAGAAATTTTGCATGTTCTGAGTTGTAATGCTTACTAGCGGTTCGGCTTCCACCCACTTCATGAAGTAGTCTACCGCCACGACTAAGAACTTCCTCTGTCCGGTTGCTGGCGGAAATGGACCAAGGATGTCGATTCCCCACTACGTGAAGGGTCACGGGCTAGTAAGATACTTTAAGTCGGTAGCAGGTTGATGGAGGATGTTGGCATGCCTCTAACATCTGTCACATTTCTTGACAAGTTCGAGTGAGTCTGCTTTCATTGTGGGCCAATAGTAGCCCTGCCTTAATGCCTTTTGGGCAAGGGCCCTACCCCCCAGGTGTACTCCACATAGACCTTCACAGATATCATGAAGTACAAGCTCAGCTTCTGTGGGTCGTAGGCAATGTAGGTAGGGGAGCGTGAATGATCTCTTATACAGTCGTCCATCTATGAGGACGTACTTGGCCGATTGTCGCTTTACCCTTCGAGTTGCATTGCATTCTGTAGGTAGGGTTCCATGGAGCAGATAATCAACAAGCGGGTTAATCTAGCTCGGTTCCACTTGCAACACGAGAGTAGATAATCCGATTGTCATTCTACCCTCTATGTACACAGTTCGCATAGTGTTGTCGCTCGTACTTGCTAGTCGTGACAGGGCATCGGCCTCGACATTCTCGGACCTAGGGATTTGTCTAATAAAGAAGGAACGAAAGCTCGATAGGATCTCTCTGACTCTGGTTAAGTAGGCTGCCATGGTCGTGTCACGAGTTTCGTAGTTGCCATTGACTTGGTTAACTACCAGTTGAGAGTCACTACAGACGATGAGGTGCTTCGTTTCCATCTCCTTTGCTAAGTTGAGCCCGAGAATTAGCGCCTCATACTCCGCCTCATAGTTCGATGCCTTAAATCCGAAGCGGAGAGCATACTTTAGCTTCACCTCGCTCGAGCTGTACAGTATCAGTCCCGCTCTGCTTCCTCATTGGTTAGATGAGCCATCGACATAGAGGATCCAGGGCTCCTCGTCCCAGGTCAGTACTGCTATGACCGGGACCGGTGCCGCACTGGTTGATGCCTTTAACATGCGAGTGGGCTCAGTCAGTTCAAGGGCCGGTGTGCTGAACGTGCATTCTGCTATGAAGTCTTCCAAGACTTGGGCTTTGATCTCTGGTCATGGCTCGAACCGGAGGTCGTATTTGCTGAGCTCCATGGACCACTTTGTCAACCTCCCGGAGACCTCGGGTTTAAGTAGGATGTGCCTCAGAGGTCTATCCGTAAGGACAACAATGGTATGGGTTTGGAAGTAGGGGCGTAATTTTTGAGCTGCTACCACTAGTGCGTACACTAGCTTCTCGATGTCGGGGTATCTGGTTTCTGCGTTCTGCAGTACCTTACTTACATAGTAGACAGGCCGTTGAACCCAGTCTACCTCCCTAATTAGTACCGAGCTGACTACCTCATCACTTGCGGAGAGGTACAGCTTCAAAACATCACCTTCCTCAGGTCGGGTTAAAACGGGGCGGTACTTAGATACCTTTTGAGCTCGTTAAACGCGAGTTGACATTCTTCAGTCCATTCGAAAGTCTCATTCTTTTAAATAGCTTTAAAGAAGGGGAGGCATCGACATGCTGACTTGGACAAGAAACGGCTTGCTACCCGGCCAGTCAACCTCTGGACTTCTTTTATTTTTCGAGGTGGACTCATGTCCATAATTGTCTTTATCTTTTCTGGGTTGGCTTCGATACCACGCTAGTGGACTATGTAGCCTAAAAATTTTCCCGAAGTGATTCCGAAGATACACTTATTCGGATTTAATTTCATATTATATTTTCTTAAAATTTGGAAAACAATGTCTAAATCATTAATTAAAGATTCAGAGAACTGGGTCTTTACAACCATGTCGTCAACATAACACTCCACTTTATTGCCAATTAAAGGGTCAAAAATTTTATGTACAAGTCGTTGGAAGGTTGCTATAGCATTTTTCAAACCAAAGGGCATAACTTTATAGCAATATAGCCCTAGTTCAGTTACAAAGGTAGTTTTGTTTTGGTCACCTGTGTCCATCCTAATCTGATTATAGCCAGAGTAGGCGTCCATGAAACTCAGCAACTCGTGCTCTGAAGTCGCATCTACTAGGTGCTCAATTCTGGGTAGGGGGAAGCAATCCTTTGGGCAGGCTTTGTTCAGGTCAATGTAGTCGACGCACATGGGCCACTGATGAAGTCTACAATGTAGTCGAGCACTGGATTTGCGACCCAACTCGAGTAATGGACCTCCCTGATGAAGTTTGCAGCGAGGAGCATCCCGACCTCCTCATCGACTACCCTCCACCATTCCGGGGCGAGGTTGCGTTTTCTTTGTCGGACTGGCCTAACTAAAGGGTCCACATTCAGTTTGTGAGTTATGACACTAGGGTCAATTCCGGGCATTTCTGTCGCAAACCAGGCAAAAACGTCTAAATTGTTAAGTAGAAAACTTACTAGTTGATTTCGAAGCGGTTCGCTTACGAGTGCTCCGATCTGGAGAGTCTTGGTTAGTTCGGTTTCGGACACTGGTGTGTGGACCGTCTCCTCCACTGGGGCAGCTCGCTCCTCATTGTAGTCTGTCGGTCGTTCCAGTTCGACGTCCTCTGCTATCTTTGCTTTTCTTTTGAGAGCAGTCGCATAACACCTTCGAGACTTGAACTGGTCGCCTCGTACAACATGCGTAATAAGCCAACCTATGATTCTGTTGTACGGGGATGGGGTAGTGACCACCAGGAATGTGTGTTCGAACCGGACAATATTTGGCCATGTGCCCGCCTCCACCGGTACTATGACACGACCTATAGGCCTAACTTCTTCTCTGATGTACCCTACTAGTGGGGCGTCTGCCGGCGTTAGGTCACTCTATTGTAATTGTAGCTTGTCAAAGGTTTCCTTGAAGAGGATATCTGCTGAACTACCTAAGTCCACCAATATCCGCCTTACTTCAAAGTCATTGATGACCATCTTCACGACTAGGGCGTCATCATGAGGATACTGGATCCCGCAAGCGTCGTCCTCGGTAAAGTAGATCGGTTCTACAATCCGAGGTCATTTGGGTTGGTTCTCTGCTTCGTGCTTTAGCTCTCAGAATGATGTTTTCCCAGCCGCCACTATGCACCCCGCTATAATAGATCCCCCGGTGATCATATTAATCACTCCGCGGATCGGTCTCTCTTTTGGTAGCGGGCGAGGTGGCTGTTCGTTCTGTTTGCTACTCTCTGGGGCGTCTTTTTTCCGTTCTCCTTGTCGGTTCCCCTGTTCCTTTTCTTCGTGTAGAATGTACTTTTTCATGTATCCACGACGAATTAGCTCTTCAATTTTGTCGTGGAGGTTTCTATAGTTTTCAGTATTGTGATTGTGGTCCCGATGAAAGTGGCAATAGACGTTCGGGTTCCTGGTCATTGGGTCTCCGCGAAGTCTAGGTGGTCATCTGACGATAGGGGAATCCTTTATTGCCATTAGGATTTCTCCTCGCTTCGTATTCAAAGGGGTGTAGTTCGTCCTCTCCACTAGAGGGGGATTTGTTTCTTCGCTTGGGGGACTTACTTTTCTTTCTTTTCTTGTTGCTCATCCCCTCTTCCGCCCTCTTCCTTTTTTCTCCTAGCTGGTTGTCAGTTTTTTGGTTTATTTCCTCTTCAGTGCTGATAAATTGGTATGCCAACTGGAGGAAGTCGATGATATTTTTTGGTTTGTTGGCTACAACGTGCCACTTGAACTCTTTATGGGTGATGCCTTTGCGTGCTGTGGTGAGACGTACTGCTGGGTCAAGGTCAGGTATTTGCAGGCATGTTTTGTTAAAGCATTTGATATAGCTACGGATTGACTCTCCCTCCCTTTGCACCACGTTCAGAAGGCTCTCCTATGATTTCAGACACTTCTTACTAGTGATGAAGTGGGCCATGAACATGTCTGCAAACTGCGCCCAACTTCCGATAGAACCCGATGCCAGGTTTTTGTACCAGGTCCGAGCTACTCCTTTGAACATGATGGAGAAAGCCACGCACATACAAGCTTCATCGGCCCCGACGAGGTGCATTTGGGATTGGAACGTGTCCACATGATCATTGGGATCAAAGGAACCATCATACTTGTCTAGTGGTGGGACCTTGAAATCTTTTGGCATGGAGGTTGCTAGGAGCTTGGGTGTTAGGGGAGAAGGCTGGCTCAAAAGAGCAGGTATTGTTCTTGTGGCCACTGAGCTCACCTCCTCTCTTTCCCAACCTTGGTCAGCTGGATGGTTGGGCTTTGCTGCTGGATCATTTCTTGCTAATGAACGACGAGTCTTGCGATGTCGCCGCTGCTGCTTCTTAGGTGGAGCGACATTTGTACTTCCGGCCTCCGTGTTGTTAGGCACTTCGATCTTACTTCGAATAGTAGGGCGAGCTGGTTCGGAGATTCTTCTCGCCACCTCCTCTTCGTCATGTGTTCGATGTTGGTTGCTGCAAGGAACCGAGGGGTTTCTCCTGGAGCCCGCACCTCGGACCTCGGATCGGTGCTCCACGTGGGAAATTTGCTAGTTGGGACTCTCAGGCTGGCTAGGTTCGGGTCTATTCCTCAGGCTTTCTCTTTGAGAGGCAGGGGGTACGTCAGTCACCAACAACACCCCGGGGCGGGGTATGTCCCGAATTGGAGGCCAGTATTTGCGAAGTTCTCTCCCTGTGAGGCGGGGACTAGCACTGGTTGTTCGCTGGCTGGTTTGGTTGTAGTGGTGGGAACTGCTGCTGATACTGCTGATAAAAGTAATATTGCTGGAACTGATGAATCTGCTGCATCTGAATCTGCATCGTTTGGACACTCTGGACGAGGTTGCTGAACTGCGAGTGTCCAATCCCAAGGGAATCACGGAAGGATCTGAGAATGTGGTGCTCACCTGGGGAAGCGGGACACTCACCTGTTGGGCAGCGTGGGGTGCATACACTAATGAGACTCCAGATATGGTCAGAGGAATGGCAAACTGGCCGATTGTCACCAAGGGTCCTTGGCGAGCGACTATCTGCTGCTCTTGCCCCCTTGTGATGTTCATGTTACCCTTACCGTTGTGGTTGAAAGATGCTATTGAGGTTGAGACTGAGTTTGAAATTGTAAAGAGATTGGGATGACCTTTCGATTGTGTTCCCATAGACGGCGCCAATTGATGGTGCGCGATCTGCAAGCTCCTAGCTTTAGGATGATCTGGACCTTAGTCGGGTAGCGAGCTAGACCAGGCTGCAAGACCTTAGAGCACCCGGGGCAGTTTACCCGGCAAGGTCACTCCGATGCTTAAGTCAGTACTATGTTGTGATTGCGAGCTAGAATCTGAGTGCTAGAGAGCTTGGATGCAAGTAATTGCGCGTACCTAGACCATGTTGGGGTTGACGACTTTATATAGCCGAGTTATTGCGGGTTTCCCAGAACAGTTCCGAGATCTACGGCTTGAATGGGCGAGATCCGTTCCCGCTTTTGTCGGGAAGTAACGTATTAGTCAATGAACTTCATTATCGCCGCTCGATTCGGACGGGGAGAAGATAAGGCTTACCGTTATGCGGTATGATCCCGCAATGTCCGAAGTCTGCTAGGAAGCTACTAGGATTTATTACGTGTCACTTCGGTTCCTGGGCCCCAAACTTGATTAGCAGCTGAGGTGGCATTACGCCGAGGTGAGTTGTTGTCGAAGTGACTTTACGCCGAGCTCCGCATAGCGCTGACTAGGATCCCCTTGCTGAGTTGTCATCCTACATGCAGATCGCGTTCACATGACTTTTATTTACTAGATCATGCCAAATTACTCCTCATCAGAGATAGAGATAGAGATAGAGATAGAGATAGAGATAGAGAGAGAGAGAGAGAGAGAGGCTTTTAAACATGGGGCAATTTGGTCCCAATAAAGACTTTTTTCTTCTCGCTATTTGTTTTTGCAATTTATTTTGAAACATATCTAATTTTGCCAATTCAACAAACTTTGTTAATTTTTATGCAAAAAACCCTAAAAAGAAAGCCTAAATATTAAGGTTACAAAGTTAGAATTTGGAAAATTACAAGAATACAATGCATACATGGAGGGTATCATGACCTGATGGGCCAGGTCAGCCAAAACCCAAACCTGACTTGAATTTAAGAATCAAAACCCTAACCCAGCCCTACACCTAAATAGACCTAACCTTAAATCCAGCCCATAGGGTTAGGTCGGTTCAAGCTGGGTTTACCATTTAACCTAACCTATTGGCATCACATATTTACTTAAACACGTTTAGAAATTCACATATTTACTAAAACCTACCATATAGTTTACATATCATTAAAACACCCTTGTCATTTGCAACTCCTTTATCTAAGCCACCATTCATCAGAAGTTGCTTGTATTTAAGTTGGGAATGGTCATGTTACCCCTTAAAAGTGATTGGAAAATGCGAAAGAACATAAGTCCTGGGAATTTTATTTTTTTCCAAAAATGCCTCTAATAATTCTCATATCATGTGCACTCCATGCCTTCTCTAAACCAAATTATGAGGGGAGGGTTTTATTTTTAAAAGGTTGATATGAGATCCACTAGGAGTATTTTCAAAGTAAAAAAAAAAAAAAAACCTGAACAAATGACTTTTTTTTTCATTTTCAGAGGTCATATGTCAATTTGCAAATGGAATAAATAGGTTTTGGTGAAAGGTCGATTAAGTAAAGCAATTATAAACTATAGGGTGTTTTAATTAATAATATATGCAAACTAAAGGATAGATTTTTATAAGTATGTGAAACTATAGAAGGTGTATAAGAAATGACCCATAAATATATTGCACCAATGGGAAGACTTGGGGAACAAAAGTCTCCTTTTATGCCTTGTTTTCTTCCCTACTAATCTCTCTGTGCAACATAACTACATCTATGAGTGAAAAACAGAGTATCTGCAACTTGTTCCTTGCCCTCCCATTCAATTAACATACGATTATTTTCAAAAAAAAAAAAAAAAATAGACATACCCTTGCTTCTCAACCCATCCAAAACTGAAATTAAAAAGTCGTGTTCTTAAATTTCTGATTGGAAAAACTTGTTTTCATGTTACATCATCATGTTTCATATATCATAGTGCTCCAAAGTTTCTTTCGTTTTCAGAACTGATATTTAATGCCTTAATGGTTTCAAAAACTTGAATGTTTTTTTTTTCTTTTTTTTATAAATAAAACCAACTTGTTTAGCTAACACTGTGATTTCAAAAACGAAAACCCTCATTAATTTGTTGGCCTTTCCTTGAAATGATGAATATTGAATGTTAAAAATCTCATTCTTACCTTCGATTTTAGAAACTTTTTCATTAGAAGACAAAGCAAGAAGTTTTTCAATTCAGCTGTTATCAAATGGCCCCTTAATTTGGAGATTCAATTTTGTCATAAAGTATAAGAAAAAAGCGGAAAAAAAAAAAAAAAACTAATGTGACAGTGATTATTGGGCAGACCAATTGAAACTATGGAGCAATATGATACTTTAAATAGGGCAAATGTTGTGGTGCATAAACTACAAACCGTGAAGAAAAAACATGAAACAATGAATTAGTGTGACACCTTTGATGTTTTTTAATGTCTTTGACATGATTGATAAATAGCCCTTGTAAAATAAGTAGACTATGTAATACTTTTAACATAATTAATTGATATCAAGATTTAATATGTCACAAATATATATATATATTAATAGCCTCTACTCTCAATGCTGAGATAGAAATAGAATATACTATTAGATTGTAATGTGTATGTTATATATATTTTCTGCATATTAAATCAAGATTTCAAACAATTAGATCAAAGCTTACTTTTCATTGATTATGTTTCATAAGATGTATTTACCATTAAAACTTTAACAATATTAAAGATGCTTGTCATTCTATCACTAGTTTTACATTTTTTTATTCTGCACCATAGATTTTGCTTACTTTATACATTTAAGGTTCTTTTTGCCAAAATCAATGAAGTAACGAAGTCAACAAAAAAAAAAAAACCATTAGAAAAAACATGATTAATAGAAATTTAGTACTGGAAAAACCCTCAATGAGGTTGTATCCACTTTAAAATTTAGAGCGCCCCTCTCTCTCTCTCGCAATTTTTAATTTTATAAGATTTATATTTTTCCAGTTGTACATATAAAATTGCATGTCAATCAATCTATATAAATATAAATTAGTGCAATATCTCAACATTGGTCGTTGATGTTTCCTTCCAACTGACAAGTGACGACAAAAGCTGTACGTGTTATTGGGCCTGACATCTAATCCCTTTGATGGGTCCCTTGTTCTAGAGCACCTTTTCCTTATCTATGCTTGAGACTTTCTAGTGACAGGCCCAGGGCCCAAAGTTGAGTTCATGTTGGGCTGTTGGCCGAGCCCATCTCACTTCTCTCTTATTTCTTTTTTCCTAAGCTGGGATTTGTTGCGTCTACTAAGCTTATTTTCACCAACTATTTTGGATCTGCCTACCTCAGCAGTCTGGAAGGAGTAGGACAAAGATCTCATAATTTCTCTAAGGGGCTGATGCATGCATGCACACCAACCATATAAACTTAAACTAGCGTGAGTCAGATGTATCAGCAGCCATGACCCATGAATTAATAAAAAAGAAGAAAGTTAACAGAAAAAGAAAAGCTACCAGCAACATGTACAATTGCACACTCTTCCAATGGTGTACAAAGACGTCGAGATACAAATTTTGACTTCAGAAATAGTATTTTATATGGTTTTAGTCATAAAAGGACGAATCAATTTATTAAGAGACCAATCGTCTCCTCACTTTAAAATATTTGCACAACTACTGAATTAATAATAGAATCATGCATGATCTGGAATAACTCTTCCATCCTTTTGTTATTGATTTGGTTTGTTCCTCTGGTTATGCCCTTTATTTGTTTCTTCTATTTGCTGTGAACAAAGTCAAAAACATTGTCTCAGGCCTGGAGGTTAATCAGCTAAATCAAATGGGTAAGGATCATAAATGTGAATGAATGATCTGTTTTAGCCTTTCTGAAGTGTGACGAAATTTCAACCAGACGGGGGTTGATTAGTTTACTTAAATCAAACTCGAGAGGGAGACAAATTTTTGTTTGGTTGATACAAATTACTGTTGAGTTTCTAGTACTTGTAACAGAGAAAAATAAATTGCAAATCTGCTCATTAGTCTCTATCAAGTAGATGAACACTCTCAACTAACCTGAATCTCTATTTACAATTGGAGAAAGGGATACTTCACTTAGAAAAACAGTTTAACCAATGGATATCAGTGATGATTGTCAATTTTGAACATAAAAAACAGAAAAGTAGTACACCCTCCCCCATCTGCTTTTGCCAAACATATGACTTCAAAGCCAATATTAAAACTTGTTAGTCTTCTACACCCCCTCCCCACCTTCCTCCTCTCACTCAACTCAACTCAACTCAATCGCCATTGAAACTCACCATACGTAGGTACCATGGAAAAGAAGAAGAGGGCTGTCCTCTTTGTTTTCAGGTTCCTGGCCTTTGCTGCAGCAATTTCTGCCACCATTGTCATGGCGACAAGCAATGAGAATGCTTTCTTTTACGGCATAGAGTTGGAGGCAAGCTATAACAACTCGCCTGCCTTAACGTAAGTTCTCTGCTTGTTCACTCAGTCGTCATCTCTTCTTCCTTGCGCTGGCTACTGAAACTAAGCTTGTCGTTGTTGCAGGTATTTTGTCATTGCTTATTCAATCGTAACTGTTTATGGGTTTCTCCTCCTTTTTCTACCTCCGTCTAGCAAGCTCTGGCAATTCGTGGTGGCCGTCGATGTGGTAATATAACAGTTAACAACTACTGTGTTTCTTGCTTGAATTAATGCTTTATCATTTGATCTGAAACTAATTAAGGTAGCGTGGGTTCTGGGTTTTCTAGATTGCCACAGTGTTGGTCACTTCCTCCTTTTCGGCCGCCTTGGCAGTAGCTTATGTGGGCAAGCAGGGAAACTCTTCTGCGGGTTGGCTGCCTATCTGCGACCAAGTCTCCGACTTCTGCAAACAAATAGCAGGAGCTCTAGTTGCAGGCTTCGCTGCCATGATTATCTATACAGGGCTCCTCCTTTATTCCATCCACACTGTTCTGGATCCTCTTCTTGTATTCGATTAGGTTCTCAGAGAAACGATTCGCCCGATAAAGGATTGTACTGTGATTAATTATAATATATGTTCTCTGTAAGATAAACTTTGAAATGGTGAATCGGTTGAATAATCAAATTTTGTTACAGGGTTAATGCCATTAATGTGGAGTTGGTTAAGTTAAAAACGCTATTAAAAACCCTACTATATATGAGCAATATTAGGCTTGCACTGCAAATTTGTATCGCTAGCTAGCGTTTCTAGGGCGGCCTTATGTAATTTGCCATTTGTCCCAGGTTCCCATTAATTAATTACGTCTCAGTAGAACCCATAGAGGAGATTAATTGGGCCAAATTAAATCAGCTTAAAATACAGTTCCCCAAGTTCTTTTTTTTTCCCTATAATTATATATTTGGAAGTTGAGTCTTGTATTAGAACTCTTGGAATATAATGAAATCATCAGTTGGTCAACTACTCGCATTGGTTCTGGCAGCCTGTCTCTAGTCTCTCCTAGGAAGGACACATCCAGTGTTTAGGTTCTATTAGAACTCTTGGAATATAAAATAGGGTAAAAGAATTAAACCTTTTCACATTGCACATTGTTTGCAAATTTATATATATATACCAAGTAGTAGAGTTTGCCACATCAGAAGCCTTCTTCCTGCTCCATTATTCAAATCGAGCAATTTTAGAACACTCGGAATCTACTCCCCACAAGTTCAAGTTGTTCCCACATCCATATCCATATAGTATCATCACCATGTATTGGGAACATCTTCCTATGAATGACAAAGGAGATATTTCCAATGCAAAACTGTAATGTCTTGTGTGTAGAGATGTGGGAACAACTTGTAGATAGCAGATCCAAACCCATTCTAGAGGGGGTGCAAAAAGATACCATCTAGAAGCACATGGAGTTGCCACCTGGCATGGCAATCTACCATTTCTTGCCCCTTTAGCGGTTGTTTGGTATCGATGGTATTTATAAGATAAACGTTTTATATAATTTTGTCATGAAAAACGAGAGAAAATCTACTTTAAACATGCTGAACTTTTTTTATTACACCTCAGTGCCATTAGGCGCCATAAAAGCCAAACAGTGAAAATTCGTATTGAGAATGAAAAACATCAAAATTGGTGTATTTTTAATAAACGGTTTACACAATTTTTGAGAGCGGCTCAACCAAATAACTTTTTAGGCATTTTTTTGTTAAACACATCTTCAATGCTAAGCTGGCACCGTTTCTTCGAGAAGCTACATCGATACCAAACACCATCTTAATTTACGGAGAAAATCCGGCATGATTTTGAATTTAAAAAGAAAACAACCCAACACCATTCTGAATTGTGATAAAACAAGAAGAAAATAACCCCACGATTCTTTCTATCCTCTTCTACCTTCCTTAACCACAGTGGTTTCTTCACAGTTTTTTGGACGAAGTAGGGGTGGAGCATTCAGCCATTCACTGACAATTGTTCACAAACGTTTGCCACTTTGGTATTTTTACTCAAATGTATCAGTCTTTTTTTGAAAGATCCTTGCCTTCCCAAGAAGTTAATTATTACCTTTTTCAGATTTCTAATTGCCCCTTTCTATCTTTCTACTGAAACACATTACCTAGGAAAGAGATTTTCACTTGATTTTTTCCAATTTCTTGCCAACCATTGGAGCATCTCGCACTTATTGGATCTGGTCGCAGTTCATCTCTCTTCAGATTTTCTTACAAAAAATAGGTATGTTCTAGATTTTTTTTTGTTTTTTTGGTCCATTAAATGCATTATTCTTGGTATTTTTTTAACGTCTGGCATTCGTTTAAACCATTGAAATGGCATCTATTTCTCTTTAAACCACTCCGACTACTTTTCGTCGTGTTCACATCTGTTGTGCTGTGTTTACGGTTTTAAGCGAATACAATAGACAAAACGCGGTGAAGAAGACGATCTCCATATTCGGGTACAAATTGGGTTTATAGAATCATACTCGGTCCATTTAACTTAAGTCACGTGGCTTAAGTTAAATGGACCGGGTGCTTATAAGTGGAAAACTAACCCATATCTAGCCCGTTTTAATTGTTGTTTACTATTTATTAAATAGTTAAATAGATAAATATTAATTAGCAGTACCAATTAACCGTATTAATTTATTAATAGTCTTTATTAAAAAAATTAAATTTCTTGTGAAATGTAGGTCCAAGCCTCCATCGTCTCCACTATAACAGAAATCAGTACCGGAATTGTCGATGTAAAGAGCTTTCCTCTCTCCTTCCCTTCATCATTCATCCGTTCACCAACCCAGACCGGATTGAATCACATAACTAACACCCGAAGTAACATAACCAATAGAAGAAGGAGAAGCAGGGAGCAACAGTTGAAAAGATGCAAATGGAGTATAAATCTCGGTTTAAGGTAAATTTGCATTATGATTCACTTTTGTTTGTATTTGGCAACATTACATTTTTGCATTGACAAATAATAAACCAATGCATATTTACATTGATAATAAGATGTAAAAGTACATCAATAAAAAAGAAATAAATTTGCATTCAAGTGAGTTTTTGATAATAAAAAAAAAAAAAAAAAAAAACATATGCTTTATTGGAATTTATATTTGCATCTATTACAGCTAAAAGCCTGTTTGGTAAGAAGGTAAATTTGTCAATGCAAAACTAAAACTTTATAATTTATATGAACCATTTTACACTCTACATATCTGCATTCACACATATTTGCATCGTTTCCAAATGCAGCATAAGGAGTTTCGTTTGCAGGATGAGAGGAC
The DNA here is from genome assembly GCF_000365185.1 of Nelumbo nucifera. The sequence goes on along the minus strand of NW_010729147.1, from coordinate 2,792,849 downwards.
ACAACGATAGAACTTTTAAGTTTTATCCCTAACTTCATTCTCTACAGCACCACTCTGCATCGGAAAATGACCCTGGAAACCAAACTACAACTCAACTAACCTGAGTTAATGTTGGGAATAATCCTTATATTTTTCTTTGTGAAAAATCACAGAAATTTTAACCACAAATATCAAGAAATTTTAACCACAAATATCAAGCATGCAATAATAATAAAACAAATAACAAAAAACAGAGCAAGTAATAATAGTAGACACCAAGTTTTTTTACATGAAAAACCCCTCACACTACAAGAAAAATGATCTTTAGCTATGGACAAAATTGTAGCTAAAAATCCAAAAAACCATAGCTATAAGTTTATAACTACGGACTAGCTACGGTTAGAAAATAATAGCTACAGTCGCAGTGGCTATAGGTAATAGCTACGGGTGCTATCATCCGTAATTAAAGCTAACTTATGGCTATAGTTTATGTCTATGGCTAAAGACTGATTCAATAATTATATGTGACGTTTTAGCTACGATTTTTTAGTTAACCGTGGCTACAAATTTGATACTATAGCTATGGTTTGTTTTACAACCATAGCTAAATGTTGCTCTATAGGTACGGTTTCAAAATGCATGCTCGAAGCTATAACATTTAGATCTATAGCTACGGTTCTGAGACCGTAGCTAAAAATATAAATCTATAACTACAATTTATTTTGACTGTAGTTAAAAGTTAAAACTATAGCTACAGCTTAAGTAGTCTGTAGCAAAAAAAAAACATGAATCATAGCTATGGTTTTTAACTATTCGTAGCTAAAATTGTTGATATATGGTTGATGGCATTTTTTTTTCCTGTATCAAATACAAGCACAACATATTCCATTTATAATAAAAGATGAAGCTTGAATTCAAAATTCCAATAAAAGATTTTATAATGAAAAAATGAATTACATCTCAAGGTGTTTTAATTGAAAATAAGTTAGAAATGAAAAAAATGTGATTTCTATTACAAGTTCAAGGTTCTTGAATACATGAAACTCAATCCCCCCCCCCCAAAAAAAAAAAAACTTGACGTGTAAAATTCGATCAAATTGGTGGTCAGCCGCACATGTGAAGTTATCTCCTTTAGCATGTTTAACCTATAAGAAAATAATTGAAAATAAGTTAGAAATCACATTTTTAAAGATATAAAATCATGTATGAAAATATAATTATTAACTATGTAATATAAATTTACCTACTTCATTCCTAGCCTAATGTTTAAACAAATTAGAAGTACAAGGATTGAATATCAACCACATTATGCATTGAGCAATATAATGGCGTGGCAATGTGTATTAATTTCTGTTTTACCAACAAATAATTAAAATCAAGTAGAGAACTTAAAAGCAACAACTAGAGGTGGACTCTTTAAGTGCACAAATGAGTGAAATGCAACAAGAAAATAAACAGTTGAAAAAAGAAAAAAACAAGATTCAACTAAATGGTGTCCCACCAAATCAGGGGTTCTGGGAGAGAAGGCTACTTTGATTTGACCCGAGTGCCTGAGCGATAAGTGAGTGAAAGTAGTGAGGCAGAGCAGCACCACTCCCTTAAGTCTTAGTCGGAGCTTTCACACTCTGTTTCAGGAAGGGAAACCACACAATGAGTTTGGGGTCTCAATCATACATCAATCAAAAGTGCCAGTTAGCACCGCCTCCTTTGTCTCTAACTTTAATTCTTTCCTGCCACCCTATAATAGACAATCTATACAACCATCTCTTGAATTGTAGGATGTAGATTCAGGCCTCATGAAGCAATTCTTTGAATTTTATAACAACAAAATCTAACCTGAGCCCCATGCTCCTAGAAATTCAATTGCTCCAATCCAGATAATTGAGGTAGATGCTCTAACACTAACTAAATGCCCAGGAGGAATTGCATGAAGCAATGTTGCTTTTGAGTTTTGATGGAACAACTTTTGGCATTGGGGAGTCTTCTCTAATGGGAAACGGTTGGAACTTGGAAACTAAACACCACGTACATTGGCCATTTGCATTCAGATTTTGGTTTCCTGGAAAAAGAAAAGAAAAAGGGGGTTAGTCTGCAAGGTACTCGTTCTCTTGCAGCCTTATTAGGCCTAGTAAAAGTAATCACACCAAAAGCAATATTAAAACCATCATCTCCAACTTGGGCTAGCGTTTTCCTGTTACTGTTGGTTTGATTATGAGTTAGTTTGGATTGCCAATGGTGATCAGATCTCTGATTACAATTTATGGCTGGATTTTGGCACATTTAGAACCACACAGACACCTTGAAGATATATTTTCTTCGGCATTTATGGTATGAGGTACCACAGATTTGAGATTGCTGCTGGCCTACTACAATTACTCATGTGGGTCAGTCCATTGGAATGATCTACCAGATCCCTGCATCTACAACAGATAAGTGATCACTATCGCCGACACAGAATTTACTATTGTAGGATTTTAGTAAGTTTACCTATGACTGATTTTTGGTTGTTTTAAGATCCAAGTGCAATTTGGGATATATCTAGTGGCAACCATGATTGGCAGTTCATTTTCTTTCCATTTTGCATTACCCTCTCATTTGTTATTTCTAGTCTCCTAAAACAATTGATTTGGACCACACAATTTGCCATTCTTCATGACCAGACCACTGTAGTATTCAGCTTCCTTGTTGTATTCCTTGCTTCCATTACCATGTGCCTTTGTTTACATTGAACTGGACAGTTTTCAGTTAGCCACTTAATGGTTGTCCTTGAGTCACCTTCCACTATAAAATTTTTGCACCCAAATGACTAGCCCAACTTTAGTCCCTAAAGTACTGCAATTTATTCAGCTTCTATTGATTTCTTTTACTTGATTAGTCCTAAATAATAGCAGTCACCCCTCCTTCATGGTTTCTGAAAACTCCTCCAATGCCTAAAATTCCAGGATTGCATAGACTACAACCATCAAAGTTTAATTTTAAGAGATTCGTTGGTGGTGGACACCATTCTGCCCTCAAGAGGTTTCAATTCCCTGTTTAGTTCTGAAATTTTAAACTCATTTTTTTATCAATAACAAAGCTATGACTGAACCATCATCCATCATGGTTACATTAGGCTATGGGAGACAGGTTCAGGTAAGATGGTTTGGGAAACAAATAAACCAGGTTCAGAACAAAGGAGCAGGTCTGGGAACTCAATTTTACAATGGAGACTGATGGTGGCTTCATTGGTCCTACCCATCCCCTTTAATCACAAAATAACAAAACTAAATTACACATAACCCATTTATTTGCAAAACATCCCCTATTTGGTTTTATCATTTTTCTTGTGATTTAAGGAAATAAGGCCCATGACACTCCTTACCAATAACACTAGCATTTTCTCTTTAATGAAAATGTACTTCATTACAATAGCAAGTAGGCCACTTAGGTGGGATATGCAAGTATTTTCTTATCAGAAAGTCATTACTGTTTGGTTAGTTGCCTGCAGTGGAAAGGAGAAGAGGAAAAAGATTAGCTTTTGTAGAAATTTAAATGCATAGATTTTGGAAAGGGTGAATCCAGTTGTTGTGAAAACCATGCCTTCTTATGAAGACTATTCATTGTGTACATTGTGTAAGTTGGAATCAATCTTATTCTGCAGACACCTGGACTGGTAAATGTGGATTTTGTCTCTACGTTGAGCAGATTTTTAGGATTTTGTCTCTATATTGGTTTTCTAATATTCTGTCCATTCCTTTGGTACAACTTCATCTCAAATTATTGGAATGGGATTTGCAGGTTGTTACTAGCTTGGCCGATCCTCCTACTAATATCTCAAATCCACACTTCACAATATCTGCTTGTTCACCTAAGGCACTCACCAATAGACAATTGTTTCTTGAATATATTAAATTGAAAAGACACTTTAAACATGTCAGTTTTACCCATACAGTGTTGCTCCCTCCATACTATTGATGATATAAATTTGAGCCAAATGAAACTTGCCACAGCCTAATGGCTACAAATCCTCTTTGTCCATCCATTTTCATCTCATAATACTATTTGCAACCGGTTACATGAATCCTGTTCTACCTATCTACTCTCTTTTGGATAATATCTCTATTAAGTAACTAGCTTTCATTTTTTTTTCTTTTTCTCTTTCTTTCACTTCAACCACACCTTTACTTGTGTATCCTTCTATCATTCAGTATGTTTCTAAGCTTCGCTATGTCAGAAGTTAAAAAAAAATAAAAAATTCTTCGTATATATGGGCCTATAGAGCCAAAACAAGCCTCAGAATTGTGCAACCTCAGAGCCCTAAGTAAATAAATCAAGTACCATTTTAATCACCAAGTCTTACAACCCACCCCATAGGTATTCTATGTCAGAATAGAAATAAATATGTCGATGAAAATGTATACATTTAGGAAACCTTGTTCTTTTTCAACACCCAAAACTCTTGTACAGCTGAGGTGGCACCACTAAATATGTTGTTGCATTTATCTGAGCAGAACTAGAAAAATAAAAAACAATGTCGAAGCGAATGAAGTAGAGAGCCAAAAACAGAAACTTACATCAACAATGGCACCAACGGCCTCGGTTAGAGTAGGCGAAATGTTGAGCAAATCACGTCTGATCAGATTTTGTGAACAGTATCATTAGTAGCAGAAGATTTAGATTGAAGGAAACTAAAAATAAGAAAAATAGCGAAAATGAAGTGATAATGGTTATTAGTAGGAGCCTGCAAAGGGATTACAAGTGTATCTTCTCATTAGACTCTTAACTGGCTTCTGAACAAATGACAGTTTGAGGTTTTGTGAGAAGATGATTGAAATTGAAGAGAAAAACAGATAACCTATAAAAAATACAACATATTACACAGGAAAAATTGCAAAAACAAAAAAAAAAGAAACACAGATGGGTTTCTTCACACGCTACATGAAAGGTTACTGACCTGGAATCGATCTTCCTGTTCTAAACCAAATGTTGGTAGACCTGGAATCGCTATCATCTGCTGAACTCCAGTCCTTAACAGTGAGTAAATGACAAGACAACTGCTTAGACAATGCTGAATGGGTGGTCGGAGCGGTCGAGGGCTATGAATGGGTGGCCAGATCAATGAACAGTGGTGGTAGTGCTAAGTGAGAAATGAGAATGAGAGAGGCTGAGATTAGGGCTCGATTAATAGGGCTAAGCCACTACGATGGCAGAGAGAGGAAAGACAAAGAGCGGGAAAGGGAGAGCAGACCGTAAAGACGAAGAGCAGGAGAGAGTTTCAAATAGAACAAAACCCCTCGCATTTGGGGTTGTCAATGGGTTGGTTTTGCTAGACCAACTGAACCGAACCAAACTGATTATGCCGGTTCGGTTCTTTCCCAATTAATGTAATATTTGATTCAATATTTTTGGATTATAGAATAAATTAATATAATTTAAGAGTGGATTGTGTGGAAAATACTTTTTTTTATTGATTTATTATCCATTTAAAATAAATTAAATCCCTAAATTCAAAGTCTATTATAACATATATCTTTTATTCTACCTTAAAAATTTTAATATAAAATATTAGGATTTGATGTCAAAAAAAGGTGTTTTTTTTTTTCCGCAAATATAACAGGGTAAGGTGTGTTAGAATTTTGGAACATGTAGATAGCAAAATAAAATAAAAACAAAAGCAGATCATCCCCATAGGACAAATCAAGTTCAAAAGTTTACAGACAAGATAAATTGAAAGTATAATTAAAAATTTGAGAAAATTGATCAGGGTTACACAAAACCTGGACCGATTCATCGGTTCTTAAGATGGACCAGCTAGGTGGACTGTTTTGGTCCTTTTTTTTAAGAGAACAAGGCTAGCGGTAGGATCGAACTAGTATATAGACCACCGACTAGCTAGCTGATTTAATTGGTTCACCTTTCTAAACATTGGTAGTGTGTATATGTTTTATTATGTTGAATAAATAATATGGTTTTGAAATATATAGAATAAATAATATAAATAGATCTTATTTATAACTTTTTTAGTTTCTCATCTTTTATAAATAAAATAGCTAAAAATTACATTTTGAGGAAAAAAAGGTTTTCTTGGCAAAATGGGTGAGCCAAGGTGCCTTTGGTCCATGAAGCACATACAATTATTAATTAATTAAGTATTCATTTATTAAATAATTAAATAATTATTATACTATTACTTTATAAATAATTTTTTTATGAAATTAAATAATTTAGTTTAATTGTCAATATTATTTTCATTGATAATTAACTATTATTAATTTATTTAAATTATTATTTTGTTTAAATAATTAAATTATTTTTTATGATTAGTTTTAATTAATTAAACAATAGTCAATATTTATTTATTTATATTTTAGAAATTACTATCTTTTTATTAATGTACTTATGAAATTGTTAATAATTTATTTGATAGTTTAATTATTATTAAATAGCAATCATTAATAATTAAATATTATTTTGTTAAATATTTACTTTTTTATTAATTTTTATCTGTTTATTAAATATTTATTAGTTTATTAATTCTTAATATATTTATTGTTTTATAATATTTTCTAATCAATTTATAGCCACGGATAACTATTATCTGTGGCTATAGTTATAAGTAGCTTTTACCCACAAATAAGAGCTTTAGCTACGAACAAAACGACCGTAGCTATAGGTCTAATTCTACTTTTGTAACTTATAGCCACCGATATTTTAAAACCGTGGCTATAAGTATCTTTTAGCTACGAACAAAAAGCTTTTAACCACGGGAAAAATGTCCGTAGCTAAAGTTCATCTTTTTGCTACGGACATGAAATTGTGGCTATATCCCATGTTTTAATTTTAACTACGGTTTTTTACAACCGTATCTAAACTTCAGTAGTTATAACCCCATTTTCTTGTAGTGTTAATGTGAGGGTAAAAACCACAGGATCAAAATCCAAATCATCCACTATCAGTAACAGCAATGGGGTATAATGTTTTTTTATCTAGTTGCAACTAGATGATGAACATCAAGAAAACTCTTGAATACCAATAATAGAAAACATCATTAAAAATGATAACAAACATGAAATCTCTCACCAAAGGTAGAAGTACTGCAATGGAAACAATAGGAGATGCTGAAAATGGATTCGTCTTCTTCGTTTCATCCCTTGTAATTTTTCTTTTTTTCCCAAAAACTTTTTTCTCTAAACCCCTTTCCTATTCTTTGATATTTTCTAGAGAGCTGTTAGAGTTGAGAGAGTAGAAAGTAGAAGTGATCTCTCTCCAATTCGTTGGTTAGCCAAGGACATATTAACTTACCTTGCAAGCCAATACAAAATGTCTCTTGATTTTCTGTTCCTTTCTTTTTTGTCTTTTTCTTCTTTTTTTTTTCTCTATCTTTATTAGTGGGTCTCACCTCATAAAGAGGGAACCTCAAAAGCTAATAACCCAAAGAAAGAAAGATGAATAGAGATCCTGGCAGAGAGAGGTGAGTAAGTGAGTATATGAACAGTAGTAAAATAGAATGAAATTAAAGAATTATGTTAAATTTAGAAGGGGATTTGGGATTTTGCTTATTTATTAAAGGATAATGATTATAAGCAAAATTTAGAGAGGGGTTTGGAGGGAAGATAGAAGACGTGAACGAAGAAGAAGAAGAAGATATTCACATGGGTGTCGTAGTATGTTTGGGGATTGAAGAAACATAACACATTGACCCTTTTCTTGTCAGCGCCATTAACTTACCTCTCTCTCTGGTTCTCTTTGTTTCATTCTTAACTCTAAATTAAATGAAGAAAGAAGGAAAAGAGAGGAAGAAACAAAACCGTTTCAAGTTCTTTTGATGTATTTTTTCTTTCTTTCTCTGTTTGTTAATGTTAATGGGTGTTTGGTCATTTTTATTTTAATTATTTTAATTTTTTAATTTCAGTTGGCCATTGTTCAAATCAGATGGTTGAACTATTGACCTAAAAACCGATGGCCAAAGTGGTCTTGGTTCTAGGTCAATTTTTAAAACCTTAATAATAATAATAATAATATTATTATTATTATTACTTTTGAAGCATTAATAATTTATTACTAGCCATATTTATTGCAATAATAATCAAGAATTAGTGTCATATATTGTTATTAATATTTCATTTTTATTGTAATTTACTGTTATTTTCTTAGTTTTAATTATTAATTATTGAAAATAATAAAATTTAGTGTAATATATTGTTCTTTCAATACTTAATTTTTTATTGTAATTTAGTGTTCTTTTTTACATTTAATCATTATTTATAGAAATTATCAAAAATTAGTATAAATTTATGAAAAACTAATTAGGACCTGTATGACGCACATGCTTTGTTAAAAGAATTTGAGGCAAGAGGATCTAGGGGTGTAACTTGGGTGGACCCAATTTGAGCCTGACCTAACTCAAGCAAAACTTTGTACAAGTTGGACTTGAGTTTTCAAACATCAAACTATCATAGGTAGAAAAAGTCTAGCCTAATTCAAACTCATGTTTGTCTTGGGTTGAAACCTTGGGTAGCATAAGACCAATCCAACCCAAATTGAGCCCACCAACATTTTATGATATATATGAATGGCAACGGGGCGGGGAGCCTCTCTCCATCCCCGTTTCCACAAAAATCCCCATCTCCGTTCCCGTCCCTGTTCTTGTCCCCACTAATTAAAATTTACAATTTTATTAGAAAATATTCTAACATATTCAATCATATTTTTAAAATATTAATACATAAACATATATGTGTGTATATTTACATACATACAGATATAAACTTATGTGTGTGTGTGTGTATATATATATATATATGTATGTATTAGTGGTGAACCCACAGGGCGGGGAGTGTTGTCCTCATCCCCGCAGGGGGAAAATCATCCTCATCTTTGTCCGGTTGTCCCATTTAGGATGGATCTCTATAGAGATCGGGGAAATGGGAAAAATTGCCATCCTTTAAGTTGATATACATATTTGCATATTATTAATATATATTCTAATTGAAAATTCAGACAAAACTCTATCCCCCCAAACCTAATTAAGCCCAACCCGAGGTGTTTGGTTAAGCTTGGGGGTTGAGCTGGATCGGGTTTAGCTGGGCCCATCCAAACTGCAACCCTAAATCTTTTTGCCACAATTTTTTTAACAAAACCACTAGTAAATGCTAAGCCTCTTCTCACTTTTCTCAAATTGATCTTCTCCGTTGGGTGATGTCATAGACAAACACATTTGCATGTGATGTCATTTCTTTTCAAAACCCCAAATTTGCCCCTTTATGATCCTTAGACTATGACTCAGAAAACAAGAATGATACAACTAGAAACTAACTAGAAAAGCCCAAACAAAAACAACAGCAAAAAGGTTTGGCAGAATTTTTCTTTAAAACTGTATTTTAATGATTATCTCTTGTTTATAATGCTTTCAATCTTGTGTTTTAGCTAGTGCTGTGTTTAGAAACGAGGCAAATAAATGTGAATGTAAATATTTAGTGTAAAACGGTCCATATAAATTGTAAAGTTGGGTTAGTTTTACATTGACAAATTTATTTTCTTACCAAACATACTTTCAGCTGTAATGGATACAAACACAAATTCCAATAAAATATATGCCTTTTTTAATCAAAAACCCACTTGAATGCAAATTTACTTCTTTTTTATTGATATATGTTTACATCTCAATATCGATGTAACTATACATTGGAAAACATGTTTTCTGTCATTTGTCAATGCATAAATGCATTGTTACCAGACACAATCAAAACTAAATTAGAGTACAAATTTATCCTGAACTGGGATTTACACTCCATTTACATTGTTTCAGTCTTACAGATTATTAAGATTTAGGCTGTTTTCCAGCGAGGTTACTAACCATACATCCTCTATCACCAATCTCTTTGGCGAATCTCTTGACTAGTTAGCAAGGAAAACAGCCTCAAAACCTCCCAAGCATCAGTTCCCCTCTAGTTGGTCAGTCATCCAGAAACAGATCAAGTCTGTAACATAAAGAAGTTGACTAACCAAACAAACAAAACCTCCACCACCTCAACAAAGAAACCTATCATTAATGTACCGGAGAATTTTGAGTAATCACTCCACACATATCCCATAAAATCTTTTAATTGGTGTTTTTTCAGAACCCAATTCATATTGAGATAACTTCCTTTTTCCTCCTTTTTCTTTTTAGATTTGGGATTTATTTAATCTCTTTGAGAACAGTTAAAGGATTACACTTTGTGTGATGACGGGCTCTTTGTGAGGGAGTGGGCATTGGGCTCTGTTTCTGACTTTGATTTAATTGGGAACTGCTGGTGTAGGTGGAAACCATCCATTTACATAAGCATCATCATTTTGGGCCCTTCGGCTTTCATTCTTTCGTTTTGTATTCATGCAATTTGGTTTTGGGTCTTGATGGCAATTCTAGGTGGGTTTTGGTTTTTGTGAGACGTTGGAGGTGGTTGTTGTGTTCTTATGCCTTCACATATCACATATTGGAACCTCAACTGAAACGATTGAGTTCTGTTTATTGACTTTTTGCTGGATTCCACAATTTTAAAAAAGACTTTTTGATGATTAGCGCTTAAAATCTGCTTGGAACTTTGAAAAAGCACTTATTTAATAACATGGTTTGGTTCAAAATGGGCTTTTGCCAATATGAAGACTAATAGTCAGGGCTCATGCAATCTAAGCAAAATTGAGGATGGTGTTCTATTAAGTGGTCCCATCTAAGTTTAATTCAAGTGTTATTTTTTTGGTTATGTCTATTTTATCCAATCACAATTTAAGTTGCGCTTTAGTGAGAGTGGCCAATTTCTTATTCTCTAGATAATTTTTATTAATTTTTTGGAAAATAAATTTTTATTGATTTATTATTATTTTTATTATTTTAAATAAAATTATAAAAAAAAGCATCTAAATAATAATTCTATAAACCACCTTTGTGTTTTTACCCTAACAATGGCCTCCCCTATAGTTTTGAAACAAGTGCAAATACCTCCTTTGCCTTGGATTTTCAGTAATAAAGAGACTAACGTTACCAAAAGACCCTTATGATTGTTAATGCATTATCATACACAATTTAAAGTTTCAACTTTATCCTTCTTGGACAACTTTCAAAGAATAATTCTCCTTACTCTTCTTGGACAAAGTAAGGCAAAAAGGATGAAGTAAAGTAAAATTAATGCATTATATCAACATATTTTATTTGGCATGATGATGAAAAGAAGGTATTTGCACCTTTTTTCAAAACAATATGGGAGGTTTTTGTTGAAGTCAAAACAGTGGGGAATTTCATAGGATTGTTAGAAAAACCCAAGGAGGTTTTTATAATTTTCTTTATTTTTAAATAGTATTTAAATTGGTTTTAAAATAATTAAACTTAATATTTTATATTAAATTTTGAAATTAGTGAACATTAAATTTAAGTAAGTATATTAAGTATTTATTAAATTTAAATTCCTTATGAAATTTAATTAACTATATTAAGTTTTTTTTTTAGTAGAACTTAAGTTGGTTTTAAATTAGTAAAAATTAATGACAAAACTAATAATTTTTATATAATTTTGTATTATTTTATATTATTTTTAATTTATCTTATTCCTTTTATTAATTAAATTCTTTTTATTATATTAATAAAAAAATTATCAATAATAATAATTATCTTTATTTTGTTTAAGTAACTTACTAAATTATTCTTATTATGGTTAATTAATTTTTATTATTTTCAAATGGAATATAAATGGATATAATTTTAAATGGAATTAGATTATTTAGTGTAATAATATATCATTGAATATCTCAATTTCAATATAATTGATCTTTATTAATAATTACAATTTAATGTGTGTGTAATGTGTGTGTGTGTGTGTATAATTAAATTGAAATGGATATAGATATAGATAAAGTTAATGAATTTTGTGAAATTTAATAGAGTAATGGAGATGAGAGAGAATTAGTGGCATTAGTTATTAAGGAGAGAGTTAATAGCGTATTTAATGAGGAGAGATTATTAAAAGAGTTAATGAGAGAGGGATAATGGTATGTTAATGAGGAGTGCTAAAAGTCTTAAAGGTGATTGGTCACTTTAGTTATTTTGTTCAATTTAAAAATTAGAAATTTCAAAAAAAAAAGAAAAAAGATAAATGTTTTTGGGAAGAAACCAGAAAAAAAAAACCAAGAAGCCATTTTAATATATAGATTAGATTATCCACCATCCTGTATAAACATAAAAAAATATATATATAACATTGCTTGGTTCAAAATGGGTTAATGGCAAGGGGGTTTCAATCAATCCATGCTCATTGTACAAATAAAATGAGAAAACATATGAATCATACCTGTTTCATTGCAAAAACCATTGCTGGAGGCGTTTGATTCAAAACAAATAACAACAAAAGAAAAAAAAAAAAAGAAGGGGGGAGATGGAGTGGTGGTAATCAATATTTGTTCTGCTTTTTCAGGAAAAAAACAAGAAAAAAGGTTGGAAATTGAACCTAGTTGTTGCTACAAGTAGTGAGATGTGAAAATAGAAAGGAAAAGTGAGGAAGAAGATGAGGCAAGGGTTTTAGAGTTGATGGGGGCATTTTGAATATCAAGAAAAGTTTAAATGGGCAAAATTGGGATGGAAAATAAGAAGTGCTTCTTGAAAATGCAAGAAGCCATAAGCCACTCATAAACTTCTTTTTCTAATAGGCTGTTTTGATGGAAAAAAACATGCTTACTACTTTTTCACCAAATGCTTTTTGGGGGGTGCTTTTGGCTTCTAAAACTTAATAAACACTAGAAGCACTTATTTTAAGCCCCGCCAAGCATGGCCTTAGCCCAATTGGAAAAATAAAAGGAGGCTTTAAAACTTATGAGAAGCCTCAAGGGAGGTTTAAGTCTTTTACCCTACTAGTAATTAAGCACGTGCCTTGCATGTATAATTTTTTTTCATATTAATTACTTGAATTTTAGATATATCATAGTTAGGATAGAAATTGAAAATTAACAAAAGTAACAATATGGTAAAAAATAAACTTAAATATTTGTACTAAATGTGCACCTGCAAAAGTTTTAAATTACAATAACAATTACTACTACTACTACTGTAGGTGCATAGTGCTTGTTCAGTCCCTCAGAGCACAATAAACACTGGATTGATACTACATGGATGAATGCGATCAACCAATAGTTGATCTTTCCCTATGATAAACCTACAATGCATCGCAAGTATGCGATGAACCCATTTCCAGCACAAGCTCAAAGCAAATACAAGTTGAACCCGCAAAAGGGGCTCACACGTAGAGGTGTAAAGTGGGTCGTGCAAGGCCAGCACCCATGGGAGGCCCGTGCTAAAGGCGAGCTGTGCCATGTTGGCTCGCAGGCTGTGCCGCCCTCCCAATGGAAATTTTAGGGGTCGGCCCAGCATGGCCCACGACCCAAGCCCAAGCGGGCCCATGTTGTGTTGTGCTGTGCTGCGGGCCTAGGTCGGGCCGGGCTACAGGTCGTGCCGTGGGCTTGGGCCATGCCGAGATAGGCCATAGGGCTGGCCTTGGGCCTGGGCCGAACCGGGCTACAGACACTGAATGACTGAATGGATTATGGATATTAGATTATCAGTACAGGATACGAACAATAATGAATTTACGAATTACGATTACCCAAAGAATAAATAAATAAAAGTATAAAACAATTCAAATAGGAATTTAAGAATTTTATTTCATTTAAATTTGAATGAATAATGATACAAATTACAAAGCATACAATTATACAAATATTGAAATTATGAAATATACAATGGTTGGATACTTCATAAACTTCATACTTGGATGAAT